>BQNB010015372.1:0-73372 GCA_026074375.1 Tanacetum coccineum
TCTTGAATCTTGAACTCTTTAAGCTCTATGTAGTGATCACTGATGAAGAAAACTGAGTATTACGAATTTGATGAAGAAGTAGAATCTCCCAAACTTATGTCTTCTGTCTTGCACTATCCACGTGACGTCGAACTTATAAATAAATCTATGAAATATAAGTAGACCGCAACCTCTTGACAAAAACCTCACCTTCTATGAGACACATACTAAGTGATAGCAAATGTGAGCATTGAGCACCATAAGAAAAATCCCACACCTTAGCAAGATTTTGACAAGTCTTCGTCACACCATTGTAAGCACGAACAAGTTATCTTTAAAGTCAATGTCCTGCTACAAACACGACTTTAAGATATGATAAGAACACGCATCTGTAAAACTCAACTACAACATTAAATAAGTAATAATCAACTGTCTTCATAATCACCTCTTCAAATAAATCCAAAACTAGTCATAAAATCAATAAGAATAAACTATTGTCAGAAACAATTCTATCCGAGATCCAAACACGTCTGTTGTCCAACATCGGACAATACTAGCAGTATAAAGTACTCTGGCAGTACAAAAAATCTAGCCCAGCAGTACTAATACTAGAAAATGCCTAGCATTATTAACTGCTATATGCTAGTAGTACAAACCATCCAAAAACCAACGAGCAGCAATACCAAATAAATATTAGCACTACTAAAAGAAACTTGACAGTACTAAGTAAATATTGTTGACTTACTACTGTTGTAGATAAATCAGTCCATATCCAAAATGACCACCATCAAATAATAAATTCCAAGATCCTGTAATCACGCAATAAAGATCCTGAAATCATAGTCAACAAATTTTAAAAATAACGAACCTATAATCCCACATACATATATTTTCAACCCACGTCCAAAAATATATGAGATTATTGTGGAAGTAAATCCCTAAAAATGTGCAACCAAAATTATAGACTGCCAAAAACCATTCCTCCATAATTAATACCATCAGATCCATTCCTTTAAAATCATGACACAACAAAATCAACCATAAACACCAGCGATATCACCCCATTATTAGGGCTTTCATTAACAGATTTCATTATAAACATTCGACCACCTGCTGCTCCTTTACCAGTAGAATAATCAAACACATACCAAATCAAACAGCAGCTTCTAATAATATGGGCAGTACTAACCTTTATGAGCAGAACCTGATCACAAAGGTATTAATGAATCTAAACAAAACTCTTACCCATAACACGTAGCAACCTGCTATACAAAAAATGTTTCCAAGATCTGAATCGCCAAACCCTTTTTTCCTGCTGAATTAGGGTTTGGTGATTAACCCTATTATCTATGAAGAATCAAACATAAACACCCTGCTGCTGCTTCTTCATAAACATACCAGAAACATACTATTCCTATACCCTTTATAATGGAACACACTTGCTGCTTGAAAGCTTCTTTTCCTTCATAACACACGATCATGTATCTATACACAAAACCTAAATTAACCATGAACAACAACATCAAAAACCTTTGTTATAAACAGATTCATGATCTTCTCAATTAGGGTTTGCGATCAAATTTAAAACACAACGAAAGAGAATAATTTAGGATACGTATCAGCAAACTCTTTCAAACCTGATCATGATGCTTTCACTGGAATACACATCAGCTTTATTCTTGGTTTTTGTCAACGAATCAAACACAATAACCTTGTGTCTTTAACACCTTGTTGTGATTGTTGTACTTCATAAGAACTCTTGAGCTTTATATGGAAAACCTGTACATCCGTGTTTGCTACTGTAACCACAGAATTACACCTTTTCTGCTTTTATGTAAACCCTAGTTTTACCAATTTTCACTCTTTACAGAAAAACAAAAAATCAAACAGAAAACACGAATAAAACCTTGAGAACCCTAGATATCAAGAGCAACCCGCTCTGATACCACTTGTTGATCCCAGTCTGAATAGATATTTCTAGCCTGTTAAGGGTGGTAGCTAATCTGGATAGATCCAAACTAACTACAAGAGAAACAATGACTATGAACAATATAAGTTATGCGGAAACTAACTTATACTGATAAGAAGAACAATGAATAAAACAGAACTTTGATTACTATTAATCTGCTAGTTTACAGATAACTAACAATGAATATTTGTGAAACTTGTATTGCTAACTAGTTCCGTAGGGTTCCTTTTATACACCAAGGAAACCCTAATGGGCTTAAAAAACGCGTTAAGTGATCATGCATATCTATTCCTAATATATCTCATGCATATCACTTAAGCAGTACTATCTATATATGCTAGCAGTACTAACTTACTACTAATAGTACTAACTCTACTACCAGTACTAACATATATACTGGCAGTACTAACTATTTATAACTAACAGTACTAACTACCTAGTCTATTTTCTTGAATCTTTAGCATTCTTTACTAGCAGCACTAAGTAGAACTAGCAGTAGTAACTTGTATACGTAGCAGCACTAAGTTGTAGAAACTTCTGAAACCCAACATTATCGAAACGTACATTAGGACGAACTCTATCATATTCCAACATCAAAAATTAGTTTTTTATAAAATCTCGAACCTCGAAACCTGAGCCGAACTTTCTGCTCGTTTTGACACTTACAAAACGCGCCGAAAACATATTTTCGACCAATAATTCACTCATAATATATCTAGTATAACCTATATACTCTACCCACGTCATTCAATCAACCCATTTCACAACTAATCTAATCAGCGTAAGACCTCGGATTTCATCACATATATTATACGGAATCAAACCAAATGAACAAAACAAACAAAACAAATGATAAAAAGAATACTCACAACAATACACAAGGTGTTCGTTTCGGCCTCCTTGTGGTTCGAACCCACAGACGCAACCCAAACAAATGACCCAAACCGTTTTTGACAAAACCCACTTCGGTAATACTTTAATATAACCATTTTACACCTCCTTTTAGCTCGAAACCTCAATGATTGAACCCGAAATTAAACTCCTAAAATAACCATTGCATGTGCTATTTTATTAGTGGAATAGGTAGACATCGACGAGGGGATTAAGGAAATATATTCGGATCGTATTGCATGTCGGTATTTAAGTGGCGGTGGTGGTGTTAGTGTGGTGGTGACCGGCGGTGGACTCAAGAGGGACAAAGAGATTAGAAAAGTTTTGTAAAGAGATATAATGTGTGTATGAGTTGCTTTATATAGAAATCAAGTTTATCCATTTGACACTTTTGGTCCCTCCATCTTTTAAGTCTTGCAAAATTAATACATAGGGACGTTCATTTGGTTCGTTTATTAACCGACCACAACACTCGTTAATTACTTTCGAACTTATTTTAATTTCGTCATATTTTTCTTGGTTTAAAACTTTTAATAAAATGTATACACTTTAAAACGCGAATCCGGCTCAAGACAAGGAAAAAAAAGACGACATTCGTGAAAATAATAAATTTACGATCTTAAAAATAATAACGAGACGCGTCGTAAATTTTTACGTTGCTTAAAACGTTAAATGAACACGCGGTCAAACGGTGACTCGCGAAACGTCAATAATAAAAATTTTAAATATATCTCCAATCTTATTTGTAATAAAATACGAAAATAATTATTCTCGACAAATAAAATATTAAATGTCGACGTTCGATCACACGAATTTATAAAATAATAATTATAACGTCGAACTCGCGATCGTCATACGCGTCATGAAACTCGAGTTGTTACATAACCATTTTAGCTTCGTTATTTTTTGCAAGTCTCTTTTTAAGATCATCACTTTATTTTTCAAAATGGATAACCTCATCTAATTTAGTTTCTGGATTTTGTTCAATAGGTTAAAAATCACCGTTGGTAATAACATGCTAAAGATCTAAATCTTTTGATTTAACATATGTCTCGAATCTATTTTTTCAATAAATAAAACTATCACTTTTAAAAAGTGGTGGTCTTTGCATAGATTGCCCTTCTAGATATTTGTCGTAATCCATAGATCGATCCAAGCTTTAAAATACAGTATATTTAAAAAATCTTGAGTGACCTTGGCTCCTGATACCAATTGTGGAAACTAGATAGGGGGTTGAATAGTTTACAAGTTGGTTTACACTTTAAAAGTTTGCTTTCAAAAATATTTAGATTCGAGTCGTATATTTAACCAATTCACAATATGAACAAACAATACAACAATCTAAACTAAAGCTAAATAACAATGACACTAATATGAACAGATAAGGAAAGGAATAACCAAACCAAGACGCCAAGATTTTATAGTGGTTCGGCTACGAAGCACCTCTTCGCCCTACTCCACTCTCCGAGTATCCTACTCAAGATTCCACTATGTCAACAAGCTCCCTTTAGGAGGAGAAAACCGTTTACACGTCGCTTACGTTGTTTTTCGACACTAAGCTAGAACCAATCTACCACTTCATAATCAATACACAATCACTAGATCTACACTATCGGATTTACACACAATCCGAATCACACAAATACACAAGATAATTACAATAGAGATTTGATACTTAGAAGAAGAGAGGAGAGATCACTAAATAACAATTCGTTTCTTGGCGAATACGAATGTTCTTCTCTTGCACTTGAATGAGAAAGAAGAGATGAGAAGAAGAGATTAGATCACTTGAAACAAGATCTAAGAATGTTAGTGATCAAGAGATTTAGAGAGAGAAAGAAGATTTTTAGAGAGAGAAAGTTATCTGAAAATTTCGTGCTAAGAGGTGTGTTTTTCTGCAGGGAATGGAGCAGTATTTATAGGCAGGAAAACCCAACGGTCACTGGGGGCGGTCCCGGCGGTCCCAGATATATCTGGGGGCCGCCAGGCCTATAAGGGGGCCGCCCAGTAGACTACGCTCCCTTTTTTGTCTTTTTGTGGGGAAGGTTGTATCTGGTATGGAACCTTCCATTTTGGGGGGAAAATTTGAATTTCAAATTTTAAGTTTTTAATAAAACTTTTCTTTTAATTAGAAAATATTTTGTATAATTAATTTTGTGAAATTCTTTTGTAAAAATGTGATGGATAAGAGAAAAATATTTTCTTGATCACTAATCATGCTTAATGATTTGTTTGTTCATACCTTAAGTGATTACTAATCTTAGAAATGGAATTTTACGATTAATAATTTGTAAACGTTTAATTTTATCATAAACATTTTTACATTTTGTTATTATCAAAACGTTGAGAGGTTGAAAAATATAAATAACATTTTTAGACATTACTAGTATTAACAGCTTGTTTGATGTTGGCTCTGGAAGGATTTCCATCTTCATTGTGAGTACTTTTTGGGTATCACTATGATGTTCTGGCAAAATCACAAGGATAATGCGTAGGACTCTTGATATATTTCTTATTTTCACATTGTGTGAATTAGCAAGCATATTTTGGATAAGTGTCCTAATGAGATTTATGGATGATCTCTTTTGGCTCTAGACTCAGTAGTGCACATTTGGTTTTAGTAATCAGAGGCTAGAGCAGACTGCCACCTTTTCAATACCAACTAACTCGGAGTGAGAAAGTCGATAGAAATGAGTGTAATCTTCGTGAGAAATGAAACAAGAGTCTTTTGAGAGACCTTGAGTGGCTGGGGAGGGTTGTGCATTACGTCACTGGGTCCATGACGACTGTCTTAATTACTAGACAACATCTTAGTGTTTCTGGCAGTTTATGTATTGAACCGGTTTCTGCCTAAGTGTAAGGAGGGCTTCTTTCTTTTCACCCTTTATCTTAACTTTTCTTTTTAATTCTTCAACCACTTCAGTGCTTACCGAGACTTCATAACTAGTACCTTGTTGGGTTTGTTCCAGTACTAGCTCCATCTTAGTCGGCACTTTTTCCGATCCTCACTTTTTCTCATTTTGTATCATACCTAAGGACTTCTACACTATTTAGTGGATATCCCTGGGTAGATCCCTCCGGTTCTGGCTGGATCATGGGATTTGAATACCTATACCTAACCACCTTATAACTCTATAAATTTAAGTACATGGTCGATCTTTCGAGTATTCCATCACAATCGAAGCCAAAATCATTAAAAAGTTCAATCAAAGTGTTTGATATAAATATCAAAAGATTTACACTGAGAGGTTTTTTCATCAATCACTAAATACTCCCCCTTAACATGTGCCATCGTAGTCGTCTTTAGTACATGACTAAGTGTGGGCGTGCATTGAGTCTTTTATCTGATAATTTCATTACAAAAATTAGATTCAGTTTAATCACATTTTCTCCCCTTATCCAAAATGTTAATCCCTTGATATTTTGGATATCAATTGATTAAACGTTCAGGGACAAAATGTTACACAATATCTAACAGGAACATTTTAATGCTCCCCCTTAATATTTGAGGGTATATAAGACAGTGCTGAGTATAATAATTTGAAATTTTTTGAATTTACTAAGAAATTCTTGAAAATTTTGTACTCGAGCACTTCTTAATATCACCATAATGTCTACACTACATATATACAAATTTCACAAGTTATTTATTACGTACAAGGTTTGACCTGTTATGATGAGGACATCATATGATAAATCATATGGTCCTTTGCAGCAGTCGAAAGTCTCCCTCGTACGGTCTCCCACCAACAAATTTCTCCAAGCTCCGCATAATCCTCCTGGTCTTTAGCTGTTTATCAATTGCCTGGATCATAGCTCCTGCTTTATCTCTATCACTTTGTCTCCAGATAGTCTGAGGCAGATACTTCATCCGAATTCCCTTTAGACGATCATCAAGAGCAGTCCGAACATCATTGAGTGTACCGTCACTGAACTTGTGTAGTTCATCAATACGCATCAATCTGTTCTTCTTGTCTTTGTTCTGGTAAATGAAACCTCTGGGATTGGAGTATGCTGTATAAGCTTCCTTTCGTTTAAGATCTGATCAGTACGTATCCGACTTTGTGAGGTTAAGCTTCTTTTGATAACTCTCGACACCTAATTGAAGATCTTCCACACGCCTTTGGATGACAACACTTCTTGTAAATATTCGCAAGGAGACATTAAAAGCTAGGTGTTCTTCAACATTAAGATTTGTCAACTTGCCTTGAACAAGAAGAAGCAGCATGTCTTCGATGTCTTGGATGTCAAGCCTGTTGAAATCGCCTTATTTGAATGTATACAGCTTGTCATCATCTCTACGAACAGTGATCCAATCCAGATGCTTGTAATTATTCCATTCGACTATTTAAAGCTTTGTGACAGCAATGATTCTGCGTTTGGAGTAGACATCTCGAGCAGATTCCCTGTTAGCAGCAAATCCATAGAATTGTTGTCGTTTTCGCCCCCAATGTGAGATTCCCCAAGGTGCATGTTTGTCATAGCTAACTGGCACTTGACTCTACATTGTGTTTGGGGCAAATCTTCACACACGACCCTCGGAATTAGGTATCAATGTTAATGGTTTTAGCAAGATCATGAGGATATTGCTGACCTTCAGGGTTGTTCTAATATAATTGATCAGTGGTTTCCTTGTAGACTTCTTCAAATATTCAAGTTCTAACAGACTCTTGTATGATCCTCTCATCAGCTTGAATGTTGGACCGGCTAATAATTCAGGAGTTAAAGTATCAACTTTAAGCCGGTTCATCACGAATGCTAAGAAGTCAAGAGGAGTGTCCATTAGCTCATTAAACGACTCACGTGGATCTTCCATCTTGGCCAAAGAGCTTAGCCAAGGTTGAACAGGTCCATGAGCATCAGGCAAAGTCTTGTTCCATCACGATCGAAGATAGGAGGGTTTTGTGGTTTGGAAACCAATCCAGGGAAGCCGAGAGGTCTCTTCATCAGGTTGATCTTCAGTAACTCCTATTTTGAACTCCTGATGTGTTGGTTCTTCCAAATCTTTGGCAGTTTGCATTGTCTCCTCTGCTTGAGCAGACTCATCAGTAGACTTTTGATGAGATTTGGACCTTTTAGTTGACTTGTCAGTTGTCTTGGAGGTCTTTTCCTTTGGTGCACTGGTTGACTCTGGTTCTTTTCCCGCTCTTCTTCTCTTGGACCCCCGGTTTGATCCAGCGGAGGGTTCTTCGTCTTTATCCTATTCATCTCGACGTCTTTTAAACGAAACAACTTCTCCATATGTTTCAAGTATAAGTTTGTCACTTTCATAAGCGTCAACCAATGCTTTGTAGAGATTCTTTTGTTCATCAGATCTGTGGACTGACTTATTGCTCTCCATCTTATCTATGAGAATCTTTTTTAGTTCTAGTTCGGATAGGTTGGCGGTTATGGTATGAGATGTCTTAGATTCATTGGATGAATGAGTCAAGAACCTATGCTAACGAGGGGTGTGGGGGTTTCAATTTTTATTTTTTTTTTTTTTTAACCAGTCTTCTTAATTTTCAGCAAAATCTTGGAGACTTGTGCTTTAACTTGTTCTTTGACTTGATCCTTGATTATTTTCTTAATGTTATCATCAAGTTTATTGATGAAGTCTGTATTTTCAGCTTGAGCTTCATCTCTGAGTCTGTTAGACTGATAAGCTGATACAGCTGTTTTGACAGGGCTTCATGCTTCTATGTTTGGAAAGGTACGCTGTCAAACAAACGCCCAAGAATTAAAGTAACTGATGAAGCTAAAGTGGTTCGTGTGCTTGTGAGTTTAGAGAAATCGGAGAAATCGGTTTAACAAAAGTTTTTAGTCTATGGTCAAACCCGAATAAAGAGCCAAAGTTGGGAAGATCTTGTAGGGAGTAGCTTAGAGCAGTTGCTGGTGTAGGTCATTTTAAATTATTAATGTATGAATTGGTACTTGATTGTAATAATCTATACACGTAAAATGATATAAGTATAGAAAATTCCCAAACTACCCTTGAGGACAAAGGAAGAAAGGAAAATTCTCACAATTATATATAATAATACGTATATTAACCGGTAAGTGATTACCGGGTCGTATTCCTCGAAGATTTATGAAATTGAGACCACGTTTGTTATTTGGACAATGATTTGAATTGGTGCGAAGATGATTTGTTTTCTAAAATACTAAAAGTGAGCAAATTAAAGGACAATTAAAACTAACTTTAATAACGGGAAATTAAACTTTAACTAAAAACGCAAAACGGGAACCCTAAATGGCGATTAAAAACCCTAAATTTCCAAAATTAAACCTAACATGAATTTTTTTACTTTTAATATACTCTAATTGACTAAAAAGTAAGTTTAAAGAAAACTAGAACAAAAACGGAATTGATACGGGCTTGAAAACACTAAAAATGTGAACGGGAACGAATCCCGTTCTTTAAAAATCGAAATTTTGCAATTTTAACCCTACGGAAACAAAATTAATTTTCCTAGAAACTATATGATAAAAGAAAATTTTCTAAAAAAATTATATTTTTTTGATTATTTTTCTATTTTTTATGAATTTTTAAAGTTTTTAATAAAAATAAATGTTTAAAAATACTAAACTAAATATAAAAATTCTGAAAAAATTATAGAAAGTAGCTTGAACTAATAGGAATCTAAGAAAAATAAGCTTGGTTACACAGCTTATTGAATAAAAGCTGTGTAATAAGCAAAAAATAACTTATTATACTAATAAGCGCCTAAAATGTTTATAAAGATAATTGTGCCATCCTATACCGAAAAAGTACCCGAAGGGCGAGATGGGTTGTGTGTGGGATGTGAGGTTTAAAGGTTTGAGAGTTTGTGGTCGGGGGTTGAGTCTTGCGCTCCCCCGACTTCCATATTCCCTTTTTTTTATATTTGAAAAGGTTAAAAAGCACAGTTGTATTATAAGCTAAAACAAATCAGAATTTGTAACAATAACTTTTTTCTAAGCTAACAGCAATAAGCGTAAATGAGTAAAAACAGACAGAATCAGTACTTAAACTATTTATTTTATACTTGACAAAACTTAATAAGCTATAAACTAAAATAAGCTAAATAAGCACTGAATTAACTATTTCTAGACTAAAATTAACCTAATAAGCTAAACTTAACTAGAAGGAAGCAAGCCATAAGCTAGAAACACCAAACAGGCCCTAAGGGTGATTTTGAGCTTATTTTTAGTACAGTCTAAGATACCGTATGGCAAAACGAGCTATGTAGCTTTAAACTATGACTTAAAGGCTACTAGAAACAACTTTTGCAAATGAGTTTGAAAATGAAATGCTTAAAGAAAAATGCTAATTTAAAACTGCTTATTTACTCAGTAAGAACTGAGTAAATTTTTGTTTTGAAAAAACAAATTCTAAATTTTGAGCTTAAAAATAGATAGCAAGATAAATTTTTGAGAACAAATTAAGCTAAAACCATTTGACAATGACCTACAAGCTACTTGCAAACAAAATTTCAAACCTCAACTTAAAATACCCTTCTGATTTTTTACGGTTGAAAAGGTTTATTTTTTTTGCAGAAATTCCTATGATGCGTTTGCATAAAGATGATTCTAATCCTTAAGTCCACAATGTGACTGGCAATTCTCTACTAAATCCTACATCTATATAGAATGCAAAATGAAAAACCAATTTAGCTATAATCAACTAGAGCTCATTATGCTAATTTAACTGAGCTTCCAATAACTTTAAAATGATGGATTGAGTTGGAATAAAGGACCAAAGGAGTCTTGGCAGTACTAACTCTAGTTAGTACTGCCTTGACCCAAACACCCCTTTATTTTACTAAAATCCATTTCATCTTATAGAAGATGAGATCAATAACTAGATATTAATAAGCTATAGATAGACCTCTTAAGCAGGTATAAGCAAACAATAAGCCAGGATCTTAAGCTATTTAAACTATGCTACTTATTTTTGGTTTTTTGACAGTTTTATAGAAATAGAAAGCAAACTTAAGATTAAAACTATCTAGTAAACACAATTAGCATAAAACTACTAAAATGAGCATCAATAAGCAAGATTAAACAGTTAATAAGTAAATCAAAGCAGACAATAAGCAAATCTAAGCTAGTAAGAATAGTTTAACTAGGAAATTTAAAACCTGAAATCCCAGCTAAACAGGGATAGTTTGCTCAAACAGAGCTTATGCAAACAGCTTATAGCTTATAGCTTATAGCTTATAAGCAAAAATCAATTCCTATTTAATCCTAACCCTTGACCTTCATGGACTATTACCAAACTTGATCATCTAGCAGCCATCCAATTCCAAGGGATGATCCAGTTTATAAAAGAGCTTTTAGTAGCTTAAAAATAGTATGAGCTTATGAAACAGTAAACGAGCTTAATCAACCATTATTTTCCATAAAAGTGAAAATCAGAATGCAAAAAGTGTTTTTAACAGAAAAACAATTTTTATTAATATACTAAAATGATACAAAGTGTTGGAAAGGAATTTACAATTAGCTAAACCACCATAAGCTGAAATATTTACATGCAAATAAGTAAAATATTAAGCTACTAAAAAAATGAAAAGAAGATGATTCCTTGTGAGTGAGAAGGTCTTGTATTTATAGCTGAGAGAGAAGCTTCTAGGCCTCTCAACATACTCCTCCAAGCTTTGATCTCGTCCCTTCCTTTAATGCCAATCATTGGATCCTTTGTTTAAGCCGTTGGATCAAATAGTGAGCATCGCGGATTAGCCAGCGTGCAGTTGTGTGTCAGTAGTACTTGTGCTTCTTCAAAAAAGAAATCATAAAACTCTTGGATACCGGTATTATTTATCCAATTGCCGATAGTCCTTGGGTTAGTCCTATTCACTGTGTACCAAAGAAAGGTGGTATTACAATTGTCACAAACAAAAATGATGAACTTGTTCCAACAAGAACTGTTACGAGTTGGCAAGTATGCATCGATTATTGTAAACTCAATGAAGCAACAGCAAAAGATCATTTTCCCTTGCTGTTTATGGATTAAATGTTAGAAAGACTAGCAGAAAATAAATATTTCTGTTTCCTCGATGGTTTTTCTGGGTATTTTCAAATTCCTATCGATCCTAATGATCAAGAAAAGACAACATTTACATGTCCTTTAGGAACATACGCTTATAGGCGAATGCCTTTCGGGCTATGCAATGCCCCAACCACATTCCAAAGGTGCATGTTAGGAATTTTTCACGATATGATCAAAGAATCCGTCGAAGTATTTATGGATGATTTCTCTGTATTCGGAAACTCTTTCGACAAATGCCTAAACAACCTCGATAAAATGCTCCAACGTTGTAAGGAAGCTAATCTTGTCCTTAATTGGGAAAAATGTCACTTCATGGTCAAAGAAGGAATCGTGCTTGGAAACAAGGTGTCTAGCGCAGGACTTGATGTCGACAAAGCAAAAATTGACGTAATCTCAAAAGTTTTGCCCCCTACTAACATCAAAGGTGTTAGGAGCTTTCTCGAACATGCCGGATTTTACCGACGTTTCATTAAGGATTTATCAAAAATTGCTCGACCTATAACTAAACTACTTGAAAAAGATACTCCATTTGAATTCGATGATGAATGTCAAAAAGCATTCAAATTATTGAAGGAGAAACTCACATGTGCTCCTGTGATCGTAAGTCCTAATTGGAATCTTTTGTTGGAACTTATGTATGATGCAAGCGATTTCGCATTAGGAGCCGTCTTAGGACAAAACGATGGTAAAAACATTCACCTGATCTACTTCGCAAGCAAAACCCTTAACCCAGCTCAACAAAAATATATCGTAACCGAAAAAGAACTTATGGCTGTAGTTTTTGCATTTGACAAATTCAGATCATATCTTATTCTTTCAAAAACTATTGTTCACATGATCATTCAACTCTAAAGCACTTATGCAAGAAACAAGATGCTAAACCACGTCTTATTAGATGGATTTTACTCTTACAAGAATTGACATAGAAATCAAGGATAGGAAAGGAACAGAAAATGTTTTCGCTGACCATTTATCCCGAATCAAAAATGATGAATCAAGTGATGACAGTGAAGTCGACGATAACTTTCCCGGAGAAACTCTTATGGAAATCAATACCAAAGATGAACCTTGTTTTGCAGACTTTGCAAACTACTTGGTAGGTGATATTATACCAAAAGGGATGACATATCTGCAAAAGAACAAATTATTCTCCGACCTCAAACATTACTTTTGGGAGGAACCTTACCTTTTCAAGGTATGTTCTGATGGTATGATCAGACGCTGTATATCTGGACCAGAAACTCGAACTATTTTAGATCAATGTCACCATGGACCTACCAGTGGACATTATGGACCGAACGTAACTGCTAAAAAGGTCCTAGATTTAGGTTTTTACTGGCCGACAATCATCAAAGAAGCTCATACTGTAGTTCGCCTTTGCGAAGCATGCCAAAAGATAGGAAATATATCGAAACGTGATGAGATGCCCTTAAACAACATTCAAGTATGTGAAATTTTGGATATATAGGGTATTGACTTTGTGGGACCGTTCCCAAAATCCTATAAGTTTGAATATATTCTTGTCGCTGTTGATTACGTATCTAAATGGGCCGAAGCTCAGGCTTTACCAACCAATGATGCCCGAGTTGTTATCACTTTTCTAAAGAAACTATTTTGCCATTTCAGAATGCCTAAGGCTCTAATCAGCGACAGAGGAACTCACTTCTGCAACAAAATAGTGGAAAAAACAATGAAAAGATATGGAGTTAACCACCGTTTCTCCACATCTTATCATCCTCAAACTAGTGGTCAAGTTGAGAACACGAACAGAGCTGTTAATAGAATTCTTGAAAAAACTGTCAAAGATAATCCTGTTATTTGGTCAAGAAAACTTGATGACGCTCTGTGAGCTTTTCGCATTGCTTACAAAACACCGACCGGTACCACACCCTACAAACTTATATATGGAAAAAACTGCCATTTACCATTTGAAATTGAACACCGTGCATACTAGGCTCTAAAGAATTGAAACTCAGGTCTCATCGCTGCTGGTGAGAAAAGAATGTTTTAGTTACACGAGTTAGATGAACTTAGACATCAAGCTTATGAAAACTCTCGTCTATACAAGGCAAGAACCAAAGTATGGCACGACAAAAAATTAAGAATGAGAAATGAATTCAAACAAGGAAACAAAGTTCTGCTATTTCACTCGAAGTACAAATTAAAACAACCAAAACTCAGATCTCGATGGTTAGGACCTTATGTAGTGAAACATCAATATCCATCCGGATATGTTGAACTTTATAGAAAAGATATAAAGACGTTCATAGTCAATGGCCATCGACTTAAACTATATCATGAAGAAGACAATAACCCAAGGGAAGCAGTAACTCCCTTTTTCCTAAAAGAATGACTCATGAAGTACGAGTCTAGCTAAAGACTCTCTTAAAAATTAAGCGCTTCTCGGGAGGCAACCCGTGCTTCACTTAAGTGTGGAGGAGTACCTCCTCCATTCTTCTACTAATATCTTTTACTTATTTTCTAAAAAAACAACAAAAATATTTTTGTTTTGTTTTGTGTGCTTTTGTATATTTACTTTTATGCATGTACTTTAGCCTAAAGATACAGAAAATTATGAAGTATGCTCAAGGATAGCTCTCAGCTATGCATTTCCTTATGCCCCGGGAAGTACCGTTTTCCCTTAATTTTCCCTATTCTATCTTTATTATCAGTTGTCACATTGAGGGCAATGTTCAACTTAAGTGTGGAGGGGAGCCAAATAGGAAATATTTATCATATCCCTCCATGTTTTCCCCATCAATTTTTTTTCTTCCAACTGATATTTTATGAAAATCTTAATATATATACGCTTTCAAAAAATTAAAAAAATGCTCTTAGTAAGGAAAATCCAACCGGATTGACATTATAGCTAGTACAATCCACTCTAGTAAATTGTGAGCATTCTAAGCCTATAGAATATTCGGGGATCCACCTTTAATATCCAAGATAATTGATGCCTTTAGCTTGTTCGAGTTAAGGTTTGATTGCAGTCGTATGTGTCTATTCCATCATTACGGATGTGTACATATGGTCTTTGTCGCCTTTATAGGAACATTGGTATTGGTTGATAATTATATTTGAGAGAGCCGGTAATTTAGAAGCTCTAGAACTTGTGCTTAATCATCATTTACTAGACCGAAGCCTAATCATATGAATTCCATAAATCTTTGTTCTTGCAAGCACTTCCTTTAGTGCTAAGTTGTTGAAATACCTAAAGTTGAATGAAGAAGTTCTGTGGCAAGCCTTAGTATCATTTCAAAAAAAACAAGAAAGAAAATATATATATATATATATATATATATATATATATATATATGTGCAATAATAGTCTAAAGAAATAAAGGCTTATGCTTCGGCACGTAAAGATTTTATCTGCTCCAGTATCAAGTTCCACCCTTCGGTCAGGTTTATGTGTTAAATACAAGCCTATGGTAGCTGTCTAGATTATGTCTGTGCAAATTAAGTGTTCTTCACACAAATATAAACCCTATCTGAGTGGCATGAGTGAATTAAAAATCAAACACTATCCCTATAAGAGGTGCTATGTTATATGTCTATGCCTAAAAAGTTTCCTAATATGCAAGCTCTTATAAAATCCAAATTTTCTCCACGCACGATACATGATTTTATTTTTTCGCTTCGATTGCTTGAGGGCAAGCAATAAGAAAAGGGTGGAGGGATTTGATAACACCCAAATTAAACATATTTTCTATGGCGTTATTTGCATATATTTTATTATTTCTCGTGAACTTTCGATACTTAATAGCTTAAAATTGCTTGCACGTTCACTTGAAGACATCTCGAGGCTAGATACATCAAAATCAAACACTTACACGTTAAAGAACACATCATTCAAGAAAAGATCAACAATCAAGCTCTATGTGCCAAATGTGCGCCCCACTTTCCCTTTGTGCGCCACACTTACCTCCAAGTCAAAGACAGTCAACATTGCATTAACTCAACAAGTACACCGTATAATTTCCTTTGTGTGCCGCACTTCCCATCTGATATGAAGCATTTATGAAGACTTTAATGCTACTGCATTTACAACCTAAGTGCACCGCACAATCTTTTGTGTGCGCCGCATTTTCTCAATAAACATTTAATGCTAGTGCATTTAATCACCAAGTGCGCCGCACAATCTTTTGTGTGCGCCGTACTTTTCACCTAAAATCAGCCTATAAATAGAGGACAAATTTTCACTTTCAAATTATTCCTCTCATTCCCAAAAACACATCCCACACACACATAATCCAATCTTCTTATCCTTCACCCATATAAACACTAAAAATACTACTCCCTTTGAAGAATAAAGATCTAACGATCAAGAACGAAGACGGTTATCAACTTAGTTATTGAAATAATGGAAGTTTATGTTAAATCTACTTTTGTTATGAACACTTTAGCCATGAGAGGCTAAATCTCTCATGACTACTCGGTGATGTTATGATAATAAATAAGCATTTGGTATGATCGTGATCTCTTTAATCTCAAGCTTATGTTGCAATCCTATTATATCTTATCTTGTCCGTTTTTGCTTATCAACTTAAATTATATAGTCATTTTGGTATAGGTCGAAAGACCCGGTATGATTTATGTGGTTTTAAAGAATTGTCTATGATCTTTATCGTTTGTGCTGAGAAATCCACTTTCGTAAATTGATAAACAAATAAGCTTCGATATACTAGTAACTGGAATATTTGAGTGACACATCTGGTTTAGTTAACTAAATATAAGTCTTGAGTTAATTAAGTTAGTTTATGAAAACATTTTCTGACGAGAAAATCCTTTTTATAAATTAAGGTCCCACATTTGAGGTTTGATCATTTCCAACGCTTATGATTTATTTCCAACTATCCGAGTAGTCATCTTTATTATCATTGGTAAAACAAAAAGTTATTTTCAAGTTAAAGTTTATTTTCTTTCTGATTATCTAAACACTACTCAAATCCCGGTGGAACGACCTGGTCTTACCTAAAAAGATTATACTACATACGTGGGTTATACTTTTACCCGTGTGTTTCCCCTATAATAAAAATTGGTATTTTTAGTCATTATAAATTTAAAGCTTTTGAAACACATCACTTACCGAGACTTCATGACTAGTACCTTGTTGGGTTTGTTCCAGTACTAGCTCCATCTCAGTCAGCACTATTCCCTTTTCTCACTTTTTCTCCTTTTTTTATCATACCTAAGGACTTCTATTCTAACTAATGGAATGTCCTTGGGTAGATCCCTCTGGTTCAGGCTGGATCATGGGAACGAACACCTAAACCTAACCACCTTATAACTCCAAGTAATTAAATACATGGTCGGTCTTTTGGTATTGTTCATAGCTTAAAAACCATTTGAAAACATCGATCAAGGTACTTTGATATTAATCAAAACATTTAGTACCTCGATGGTTTTATTATTTAGAAATGCTTCCCTTGTATATGTGCATCGATAACCAAAAATGTTTAGCACATACGAGGACAGGATTTCACACTTGAGTCTTAAAGATCACATTATACAAGTTATATATATTTTAATCACATTTTCTTCCCTTATCAAAAATGTTAAATCGTTTGATATTTTGGATATTAATTGATTCAAATATAATGCTTTTGGGGAGAAAAATGTTCTAATTATATATCAAGCCTATTATTGGAATATTTTAATGCACCCCCCTCAAATTATGAGGGTATAATACGGTGTTTGAGTACGTTAATTTAAAAATTTTGAATTTACTAAAAATTATTAAAAATTCATACTCAGCCACAATATTTGCCTAATATTAGTCTACACTATTTATTCACATATTCACAAGATTGATAATTACGAATGAATGACCTGAAATGTAGTAGGACATGATATGACAAAGTCATATTGTCCGTTTAAGCAGTCTGAGGTCTTCTCCGTATTCTCTTCCACCAACGAACTTCTCTAGATTCCTCATTATCCTTCTTTGAAAGATCTACTTATCGATATCCTGGATCATAACACGAGCCCTTCGCTTGTCTAATCCACTCCATTTCCCCTTTGGCAGGTATTCCATCCGTATTCCCAAAGTAATATCGTGAAGAGCAGTCCGAATAGAATTGAGCATGCCATCACTGAATTTATGAAGTTCATCAGTGCGCATTAATCTGTTTTTGTTGTTCTGGTCCTCGTATATTACTCCTTGAGGGTCTGAATATGCAGTATATGCAGTTCTATTCTTGAGATTCGACCTGAATGTGTCTGGTTTGGTGAGGTTGAGCTTCTTTTGGTAACTTTCGACACCTAATTGAAGATCTTCCACCCGCTATGAATGACAATACGTCTGGTGAACATACGTAATACCACATTCAAGTCATAACGTTCGTCTATCGTGAGATTGGTCAGCTTCTGTTAAACAAGTAGGAGTAACATGTCCTCGATGTCTTGTAGGCGAAGTCGTGGGAAATCACCTTCTTAAACTTGTATAGCTCCTGATCCTCTCTACAAACTTCAATCTCGTCCAAGTAACCGTAGTCATACCACTTCATAATCTTAAGGCTGGTAACTACAATGATTCATTTTCTAGAGTACACATCCTTCATTGATGTCTTATTGCTAGCAAACTCGTAGAATCGTTAATGTTTGGGACCCTAGTGTAAGGTACCCCAGTAGGCATGTTTATCATATACCACCTTTACGGGACTCGATAGATTAGGAACCATGTCTTCAATCCATTTGACCTCATAAGTGGCAGCCTTTGTCTTTGTTACGGAAGTTAAGTATTGTCTGCTTAAACTTCCACCTTTCAGATATTCCAAGTCGTTGTTGATAAAGTAATCCTAAGGGATAACTTAACAACCTCGATGATCTGGAAACAATGGGAGAGGCTTATGGAGATCGAACGGATACTGATTGCCTTTAGGGTTATGCTAGTCTAGTCGTTTAGATGTAGCTTTGAAACATTCTTCAAAATGATACTCTAGTTCTGTACAACTCTTGTAGGTGCCTTTGTGTAGGTTGAAAGCCAGTCCAACCATAAGTTCTTTAGTCAGATTTGTAATGTTAAGCCGATTCATGACAAATACAGAGAAGTTTATTAGAGTATCCATGAGCTCATCGAATGAAGTAGGAGGTTTTTCAGCACGAGCAATGTTACTAATCTAGGTTTGAGATGGTTTGAAGTTAACATGTTATCTCTTATTCCAATCAGGATCAGGAGTCAGAGGTTGCTCGGGTTTCTTGAACCAGTCAACCTTGGAAGCAGCCTCATCATCGGGTTGTTCATCATTATTACCCGTGTCAAACTCTTGATTATGTTGCACTCCCGAGTCATCAACTGTATGACTTGGCTCCTCTGCATGGGCAGACTTACTAGATGACTTATGTTGAGAGCGGGAGGTGCCTTTAGAAGAGCTTGTTGACTTCGACTCCTTGGACTTAGATCCTAGATGATTCAGCATCTTTACTCGACTTCCTTCTGTTCGTCCCTCAGTCTGATCCAGCGAAGGGGTCTTGATCTTTATCTTTGTCGTCTCGACTCCTTTTCAACGTGAATACTTCACCATATGTTTCAAAGAGATCTTTTTCAGTGTTATAAGATTTGACTAGTGCATCATAAAGCTCCCTTTTATAATCAGCTCTAAGATATGATTTGTGTTCTTCCATCTTGTCCATAATAATCTTCGTAAGTTTAAACTCATAGAGTGATGCAGCTGCCTCAAAAGTAGACTTTGGTTGAAGACTTTTCTAAGATAGCAGCTTCTATTGATTCTGTGACACTTCGCTCAATCACAAGAGTTGCAAATTCTGATACTGCTTAAGGAAGAATCTGAGGAAGTTAAGTTTTGACTTCTTCTTTGATAATAGCTCTCACTGATGTGTTAATGTGATCTATATACTCCCTCTTCTCAGCAAGAGCTTATTCTCTACATTCTGCAATATGTGACTGATGACGAAGTTTTTGACCTACACCTTTTAAAATATATTATATATAATTATAAAATACTTATATAATATATAAAATTAAGAAGGTAAGAATAAAAAAAATTACAATTATAGTAATCCGAGAGTATGATTCCCAGGTCGTTATCCCCAACGAGGAATGCAATTGAAAGTTTAGAGTCGTTTTGAGAATCGATGTTTGAATGGGATAAGATTGATATTGGTTTTCTAAAACTACGAGAAAAATAAGGCAAAAACTTAAAAACACTTAAGGGAAGAAAAATTTTAAATAAAAACGCAAATCGGGAATCCTAACGGGACCTAAAAACCCTAAATTAATAAAATTAATCCTAAAATGATCTTTTTGGTTTTTATAAGACTTAATTGACTAAAAAGCTAAAACAAAGAAAACTAGACTAAAAACGAAGGTGTTTTAAGCTAAAAATCACTAAAAATATGAACGGGAATCAATCCCGTTCTTTAAAAATCAAAATTTTGCAATTTTAACCCTACGAAAGCAAACCTATTTTTCCTAGGTTCTAAATGTTAAAAGAAAATTTTCCAAAAAAGAATTTTATTTTTTTGACTTTTTATAATTTTTTATGAATTAAAAACGATTTTAACAAAATTAAATGTTTAAAAATACTAGACTATTTAATAAAAAACTGAAAAAATTAGCAAAAGTAGCTTGAACAATGAGGAATCTAGGAAAAATAAGCTCGGGAACTCAGCTTATCAAATAAGCTGTCAAATAAGCCTAAAACGCCTAATAAGCTAAATAGTGCAAAATGTGTATAAAAGATTAATATTGCAAAGTAAGAATGAAAAAGTCCCCAGGGCACGTTGGTAAGGGTGTGTGTGTTGAGGCTTTAAAAAGGTTGAGGGTGTTGAGGTCGGGGGTTCGAGACTTACTCACCCCCGACTTCCATCTTCCCTTTTTTTTATTTTTGCAAAAAAAACTTTAAAAAGCAAATTTATTAAACAGCTTATAATAAGCTTCTTTTGTAAAAACAACTTTTTTCAAAATCAAAAATAAGCTGAAAAACAGCTTATAGAACAAACATAAATGTCTTAAAAGAATTTTGGGCTTTTTCACTAAATGACTTAAGCTAGAAAAACAAAATAAGCTTAAACTTAAACTATAAAAGCTACCACTAACCTATTTAGCAAAACTAAGCAGGAATTAAGCAAAAACAAACGCCATAAGTTGAAAAACTTTAAATAAGCACTTAAGCTAAAACTACAATCCAAACAGCCAAACAGCATCTTTAAGCTTATTTTTAAGCCCACAAATAGATCCTTATGATAATCTAGCCTATATCACTTTAAACCTTGGCCAAAAAGCTATATGAAACAGCTTTTTCAAAACATTTTGAAATTCAATTACTCAATGAAAAAGTGGCTTAAAAACAGCTTATTGTACTCAGCATATGCTGAATAAACTTTTGTTTTGAAATTCTAAATTTTGAGCTTAAAAACAGATAACAAGATGAAATTTTGAGAACAAATTAAACTAAAACCATTTTACAATGACCTACAAGCTACTTGCAAACAAAATTTCAAAACCTAACTCTAAAAATTAACTTCTGATTTTTGAGATTGAAAAAGGTATTTTTTTTGTTACTAACTTTTGTATTTTTATATCCCAAGTCTCATATATCAAATATATTAATAAATCATACATATATTAAAATGTCTATTGTCCATAGTAGTCCCTTCAATAATATGTTCTAGTTACCAAGTTAGCAATTTCAATGACAATACTACTTAATATCATAATATTTACTTAAGTAACTTATTTTACTAGTTTTGTCAATAATCATTTTTACACATAACCAAGTGTGTACAAGTCTATTTCTTTCCATATGACTTTATTTTAGTGTTATATTAGCATGATTAAAAGTCCATAATCAATATTAACATGTCCTAGGTATTTCTTTAAGTTGAAACATATTATGAACTATTAAAAACCCTAATTAATCCATGATTATGTTTACTTTAAAACAACATGATACAATATTTTATCATTATTTTTAACATGATATATGTAATAACACAACATATATATAAGTGTGTAAAATGATCATTTCAAGTATAAACTTCATTTTTATGTATAAAACCTAAATGGTGATTTAAGCTAAATACAATAATCATGTGCATAAAAATGATAATTATAAAAACATAAAGAGTTTAAATGGACCTTATGATGAATGAGGATGATGATGTACAAGTACTAAACCCTTGTTTAGCCACAAAAACCAAGCTTGCACTAATAAACCCTTAGCTTTCCTTAATTAAACCCTAGCTCCCTTTTTCTTGAGAAATACTTGGAAATGGTGATTCAATGCTTGCAAATGCCTTAGTATACCTTAGAATAGATGTATATAGAAGTGTATGGATTGTAGAAAATTTTGTATGGATTTGGTTGGGGTACTAGTTTGAGCCGTGAGCTATTATGATCCAAAAGAGAGGTTTGTTTGATTTTTTTGTTAAGTGTTATGCATATATGATACTTCTCTTTATGTAATGTATAAGTATGGTGCAAGTAATGGGTCTAGGAGTCAAAGTAAGGTGCAAAGCATGGTTCTTAGTCTTAGGTATGGCCACAAGAGTTAAAAGGACAAGCATGGTTTTACTTACATGAAGTATGGTGCTCATTTGACCAAGTTGTATGTCTTATCTTACTTTTCATGTATATAATTGTATATAATGCATGAATTTCGGTGGAACAAAGATATACATGCTATATTTATGTAATTTTGTGTATTGGGTATAAAAGTGGGTATTTGTTGAAGCGTAGGAAAGTTTTTGTGGTTCCGGGAGTGCCTAAACGCAATTTATCGCGAAACGTATACACTTTACGTATCCGATAAAAATAAAATGAACAAAGTTAATAATTATCCTTAAAATAATTATATAACCCTTGCTTGATGTAAACATTTAATTGCTTGATGCCCGTTTACATTGAACGCTAATTTTTAGCTTACGCGATTTAAACTTAATTCATGGAATTACAAGCAAACGCGTACAATACTAAAAATGAATAGTACATTTATTGACGTCGTCAAGGACTTGAAAACACAGGGTGTTATAGACTTCCCCCGTTAAACGAGCCTTGTCCTCAAGGCTCACAATGCAGCACTTGACGATGGTGTGGTATTGGCGAAGAGGTGTGGATATTTCTTTTTGAATTGGTCTTCACGCTCCCACGTGTACTCAGGACCTCTCTTGGAGTCCCATCGAACTTTGACCAATGGGATCCGACTTCTCTTCAACCGTTTAACTTCTCGGTCCACTATTTCTACCGGTTCCTCAACAAAATGAAGTTTGTCGTCCAAATTAAGTCCATCCAATGGAACGGCTAATGGTTCGTCGGCATGACACTTTTTCAGATTAGATACATGAAATGTATTATGGACTCTGCTCAATTCTTCTGGAAGTTCAAGCTTGTAAGCAACTTCTCCAACCCTTTCTATTACCTTAAAAGGTCCAACATACCTAGGGTTCAACTTCCCCCGTTTGCCAAAACGTACAACACCTTTCCAAGGGGAGACCTTAAGCATGACTTTGTCTCCAACTTGAAATTCCATTGGCTTACGTTTCAAGTCAGCGTAACTCTTCTGCCGATCACGAGCAGCTTGCATCCTTTGCTTAATCTGAATGATTTTCTCGGTGGTTTCTTGGATTTCTGGACCAGTATTTTGAGCTTTCTCCAAACCTCATCCAACTAACAGGGAACGACACTTTCACCATAAAGTGCGTCCGAATGTGCGGCTTTGATGCTACAGTGATAGCTATTGTTGTATGAAAACTCGACTAATGCGAATTGGTTATCCCAACGCCTTTCCAAGAGTCGATTGCACAAAAGCACGCAGCATATCCTCGAAGTTTGAATGTCCTCTCGCTTTGCCCGTCTGTTTGTGGTGTTACCCGTACTCATATCCAAATTAGTACCCAAAGCGTTCTGATGTGACCTCTAGAAATTGATGCGAATCTCGGTCGCATCAAAATTATTTGAGAACAAGGTATTCCAGTCTCGTGACACCTCCTTCAGAGTACCTTCTGCCATTTATCCATAATATCAATGTCTCTCTTATTGGTGTGAAGATCGCGAACTGTAGTGAGCCGGTCAAACGATCACCCAAATGGTGTCCATAGGCCTTGAGACGTCTTAGCGGAAGCTTCGTGACAAAAATCCATAGTGATGTTGTCCAACTTCCATTCGGTATTTGGGTTGTACCAACAATCCTATGGCCCTTTGATGATCGGGCCATTGACCTTAGCACAGGTCCAACACTTGCTAACATAAGTGGCTATATCGCTTTCATGTTTGGGCCACCAATGAGATCTTCATGGTCTTGGTACATATTTTGTCGAACCCGGATGAATAGAGTATTTTGATTGTGGACTCTGCATGATCACAGTCCGCAAAATCGCCATAACAAGGGTAGTACATATCCTCGTCCAATTTTGAGAGCGAAAACTACTACTCCAAGTTCTAAATCTTGCGTTGTATAGTTCTTCTCATGGATCTTCCAACTGGTGTGATGCATAATAAATTACTTTTTCTCTCCTCCATCAATACCAGCTCCCAAACCTTCTTCAAAGACAGCGCAGTATGCGATGAAATCTCGCTCCATTAGGTAATCTATGAGTTGGTAGCACTACACAACTTTGACTTCAACAGTTGAAAAGCGACTCTTTGTTTATATGCCCAACTCAACATGACCTGTCTTTTGAGTAAGCTTAGTCATTAGTTTGCAATCTCGAAATCCATCAATTGAATCTTCATAGTACTCATCAAGTACCTAAAAAGTGACGAATCTCCGTTGAGACTTCGGAGATGTCCATTCTTTAATGGTTTCAATTCTTTGCTAGGGAACCCTATGAAAATTCCATCCTATCGATCACCGTGACCTGACGGAACTGTACTTTAGAAATCCAAAATTCACATTTGGAAAACTTGGCATACAACTCTTCCTTCTTAAGCAATTCTAAGATTTGCTTAAGGTGTTCTTCATGTTCTTGCTTGTTCTTCGAGTATATCAGAATATCGTCAATAAAGACAATTACGAATTTGTCCAGATAAGGTTTGCACACTCGGTTCATGAGGTCCATAAACACAGTAGGTGCGTTTGTCAAACCAAAACTGTCAATAACTTGAAATTCGAGAATGGCCATAACGAGTTCTTAAGGCAGTCTTCGGAAAAAAATGTCATCTTCTCGAACCCAATTGGTTAAAACCTGACTTAGGGTTCGAATTTTGAGTAAACACTCGAACCCTTGAAGCGTGAGTTAAATAAATCATGCAATTATTTGTAAGCGATAACGTTCTTCACCGTTAGTTTTTATTCAAATTCTCGTAATCAATGCACTTCCGAATGATCCGTGCTTTCTCTTGACAAACAAGACCGGAGCTCCCCAAGGGAAGAATTGGGTCTTATAAGCCTTTATCGAACACTCTTGTCAGTGCTCAGATAAACTCTTTCATCTCGAAAGGCGCCACTCGATAATGTGCCCGTGCTACGTGCACACCAGGTACCAAATCATTGAAACTCCACTTGTCGAGACGGAGGAAGATCCGGCGAAGTCCTCGAGTAAATACTTATCGGGAAAGTCTTGAACTATTTGTACGCTCCTCAAGGTCGCTTCTTCTCCTCGACATGTCTTCAACATTCTTTTGCAGGTGATATGTGCCCAGAAAGATAGGGAATCCTTTTGCATGGTTCTTAGTGCACGAATGATGTTTAGTTGGACCATTCCAGCGGTTGCCTTCGTCATTACGAATAATCAATGTTTTGTTTCTGAATGAAACACGAATGATATTTTCGTCACAACAATAACGACTTGGTATCTTGCCAACCCATCCATACTAATCATGACGTCAAAACTGTCAAATTCTACGGCATTAAGTCGATGTTGAATGGGTGATTTAGTAAATTTTCTAGTGGCGAGGAAATTTGATAGCGAATTGTCCTAGGGCGACTAGTGATGTGTCTCGGCTTAGGATTTGATATAAGATGATGCCGACTTTATAGAAAGACTGAGTGAAGACTAGCATAGTTTTGATATGGACTAATATCGATTTCTAAAGTAAACGCGTTCTAATGAATACGCACACCAAACTGATATACGTAGAAAATTTATTTCCTTATGAGTTTTTTAGAGTGACTAATACTACTCTAGCACACATGTGTACCTTCCTGACTTATACATATTGATCAGTGCCATGTATAATTAAAGACTAAACAATGCATTGCACATTTTCGTCAAAATAGCGTATAATTTTATGATATACTGAGAGTAGTTTTGTAAGAGTAAATAAAGGAACCTAAGTTAATATTGACGAATCTCATAATACGAAAATTTGATAATAATTTGAAGATCATTCGTACACTGAAAATTAAGGAAATACATACGAGAACTCCTAAGAAATAAAGTTTAAGATAACTCCATTTAAGGGTTTGCTAGGCAAGGCGAGCCAACTTTCTCTTTTAAGCTTCGATCTCATCCTTAATATTGTTAGGGTTTTGATCGGTTTCTCCTCCTCTTAAGGTATGCACCACTCCATGTGCTCTAGTACCTCCAATTTGGTTTTTATGACTTTGGTTCTTCGCTCTGGCAATCCCTCTTTGTAGTGCCCTAGATTCCCACATTTCAAAGCAATTAACCTTCTGACTTGCCTTGTGCCTCTTTGGTTGTTAGTAGTATTGTCTTTTGTGAGTCTCCCTACAGTTACGGACCATATGTGCCCACTATGTTGTCAACTGTTGCATTTGGGAGGACATGGACCATCATAAGATAGTTTCATTTAGACACAACGCTTGACCCGTCAAATATTCTTCTCCCTGTGCCCTGCAAAAGGCCGTAACTTTACCAGTAATTTTTTGCCTCTTGTTCGCTGTTGTTGGTATTCGATTGTTCTTGGAAGTGATTATTCAACTTCTCTTGTTCGCAGCCTGGCGTTCGAAAGAGTGCTGATCTTGTTTGGTCCACACCGTTTCTTAAACTCTTCACTATTGGACAAGTTACTCTTGAAGTGACCTCAACTTCCCACACTTATAACAGGTGTGAGTCGTTGATCCTAGCAGCAGCAAGGATTTCCTACAACTCCTGGTCATGTGGCCAACCTCTTGCAATTCTTAGCCCTTTTACATAATTGACCATTGTGGTTACCTTCCCACTTTCTCTTGTGTTTACATTATCTGCTAACTTGCATTCCTTGTTTTCGGTTCTGACTTATTTTGACTTACGGGCCAGTTTGTTTTTGTCTCATAAATGGCAATAAGCACTCGATAGCATTAGCCACTCTGCTGGAGCTATCAACCCGCACAATTTCCTCAACACTCCATCCTTGATTACCAATTAATCATTGTTTCCCCTAAAATCACAGGGAACAAAATGTATAGCAGCTATTATTTCATGGAAAATCATAACCACTAACCTCCGTAATCCCAACAAGTAGGTAAGGTGAGACCACGTTATGCGTAGATATAAGATAACAGCAACCATGACATAAAATAAATCCCCCTCGTACAGTAGCATGATCAAAACCAACAACGTAAGTTTAATACTTAATAAGCATCGTTTACCTGATAAAAAATGATAAGCTTTTATTAACACTACCAACCGAGTAATACTCAGGTTTATGGAATACAAAATAAGTAAGCTACACTGACAATCTATTTGTCCATGGCCAGGTGCCTCTCAAGATCTAGATGCTAGACTCTTATGTTATCTTTAATTGACACAACATCTCCTGGTGTGGTGATGATGAAGTAGCAAAGGCAGCAAACTCGGTAATAGCCTGCCATAAGCATAAGGTGATCGGGAGTATGGAGTTAAATAGACATCCGTAACAGTATGGATTTGGTCTCAAAAGAAAAAATAAATAAAGTGTGTTGCCTAGGAGCAGACTTAACCATCCATCAGTCGTAACTAACTGCCTCATCAATCCTCGCTTTGAGGGGACCGGGTCCTATCTGTAGGTACAAGCAGAAAGGTCTTGCCGGAGCTAGATGCTCCTCCTCCTCCTCGTCCTCTCATTCATTCTCAACATCAATCATCGTTGACATCATCAGATGACTTATATCATAATTTTCTCATCCGTTGGCATGGATGTCACATGATCCTCCTCAGGGTCCTCCTTATCCTCTTCCGGATTGGAGTCAGCAATGTGACCTGGTGATAGGGTGTAGGGTGAGGGCATCCAACAATAGAGGTGATCCTATCGGTATCCTCAATCACCTCATCAGAACTTCCTAGAATCTCTATGGCTCGGAATAATATAAACACATGTGGTAGGTAACCGTCGATGATGAAAACATAACTGCTTGCAACGAGCAACACTTAACTTATATAAATATATTAAAGATAAGGCTAGGTATGGTGGAAAATACCGAGAGCACTATGCATGAATGAACGATGGTAATGTAATCATATTTTCGATAGCTTATTGTTTAGTTAAGCGCATAGGACCGTAGCGACTAATCGATACACTTGCTTATGGAAAAATTCCATATTTAAATAATAGCCCTTATATAAATAATTGTAGAGTTATGCGAAAGAATGGCAAACTCATCTTTATATAATACAATATTACCTCATAGTAATATACGTACTAAAAATATAAACACGTATATCATTATGAATGCATCTAGTCCCCACTAATTCAATACAACTAGTATGTCAAGAGTAATCCATCTAGTGAAAAACTAACTATGCAAACAACAAAGTGGAGTGTCCCATAAAAACCCTTTTTATGAATCAATGTTTGCAAATGGTTAAGTTCCAGCAAAAACATTTTGACGCTGGTTCTCTATCAACTTGGCTCTGATACCAATCTGTAAAACCCCCCCCCCCCCCACCCCCCCCCCCCCCCCCCCCCCCCACCCCTCCCCACCCCCCCCCCCACCCATCCCCCCCACCCCACACCCTCCACCCCCCCCCCCCCCACCACCCCCCCCCCCCACCCCCCCCCCCCCCCCCCCAACCCCACCCCCCCCCCCCCCCCCCCCCCCCCACCCCACCCCCCCACCCCCCCCCCCCCCCCCCCGCCCCCACCCCCCGACCATGCTCTCGGAGCACTACCAAAGGTAAAAATCTCAAACCCGGCTTAGAATTACCCAATACTTGGGAATTTTCACCAAGCCAACTAGAACACAAACAACACTAGATACATATCATAACAATACTCATATACGATTCCATGGTGTCAACACCGATTTGCATGAACGATACTACTAAATACAAGTGAGTTGTGATACGCTTATAACTACGTTGGCCACCGTAGTTATATTTGTATCCTTTCCTAGTCGTACCCAGCATTGATCTCACACACATCTCAATGATTGACATTACAAATACACCAAAACACAAATACACATAAGCTAGTAGAAAGCAGAATACCTTCACATAGATCTACTACCCTGGATACTTTACAGAATCCTACATGTCAAAATCACTTTGGAAACTCGACCAACATTTTGCTGGTCTAAAACGGTCTTCTAGACTCAATTCAAATCCAACCAAACACCATCTCAAGGCCATGCCTAATCATTTGGCACACTTCTAAACAAAAAACCTTATGGGTTTCCAAATATCAAACCTTTCATGACTTACTAAATAGAGGTCGATACGAGAGAATCGGAACACAACGCCAACTTTATTCGATAGTTCCAAAAATAGCCGTTTCCAAATGACACGCTACACGAAGATAAATTAATAGTCGTTTTCCAAAACAATGAGGGTTCATGGGATGACATATAAAAGTCACACTCCCATCAACTGGATAATTTCAAAACAATAGGTTACGAAACAACATATGCGATTTAGAAGTAATAGGAAAATATTCAAATTCGGAGTCGAACAATAAATCACCCAATGGGATCGACAAACTACGACGAATCAACATCATCGAAAGATGAAAAGTAAAGTCGCGAAAAAGTTTCGAAGATAATCATATAACAACGATGTTTTCATCATGAAAAGTAAAATCGCATCGAAATGTTTAAAGAAATTTAATTCTTCGCAATGAAGCGAATATCAAAATATATATATTATCGTACAGCATAAAACGGATGTCGTATACATAAGTATATATATACACACATATATTTTTCATACCAAGTGCTACCCACCTTGTTACTCACTTATCATACCCCTAGAAGTACCACATAAGGCATCTAAGTGATCGAAAACGACGCGCGCGCGGATATCAGACAACGGTGATGGACTAGTGAAATTTTTTCCAAAAACAGTTGTAGTTCATGTTTTGTAAAATGACTTAGTTCACTACAACTTGTGCTCTAGTACCACTCTGTAACACCCCCAAACTACGATACGCAGCGGAATACAACATTTGAGGTGCTGCTTCATAATTCATGCACACGAGTCCCAATAAACGTTCAAATATACGTTTATAAAACAATTTCATTTCATTTATGAGAAAAATTAGAGTTACATAGGTCCCAATACCAACGTAGAAGTTTAATTCTAAAAGTCTCAACACGACTTGATTTCTGAAAACATTGTTTTAATTATGACACTACTTCACCAAGACACCGTCTTTGATATCCGCGTTCTGTCCCATCCAAGCCATCCACAACAACTAACCTGAGATACAAGCTTAAAAACGTCAACAAAACGTTGAGTGAATTCATAGAGTTTACACATAACAGTTAGAACGCATATTTGGTTCAACAAAACATATAATATTGCTCATAAGACAAGTTATAAAAATATTGATTTCCAACTAAATGAGCCCATGTACCGAAACTTAACACATTCATCCCGTAGGACGAAATCATGTCCGAGAAGTATGTCACTTCTCCTAATACTAACTACAAAATGTCCGTTACAGGGTGCTCACCTTCGGATTCATACCCTGGACAGGGTTGTCAAACCTAATAGATCTATTTAATGCATTAGCGTTCATCATCAACAAGGCAATTAATAGTCACACAGTAAAAGGCATATACTTAATAGTGCATGGAATCATATTTAGCATCAAAACATATTGCGTTCTCATTTTTATAAAAACAACAAGTATCTCCTTCGCGGGTTTAAAAACATTTAAAACACTTAAAAGCGAGGCTATGAACTCACCTTGATCGAATTCGAAGATCAAATAACCGAAACAATCACGAACTACTCGACGACGAGCTCAACCGCGACCTATTATTTATGTCGTTCAATTATTACGTCGTAAGATACGATCGGATAGTGCGCACATGTGATGAGAAATCTACTTACGCGTTCTAAATCCTAAACTCCACTTAATTGAGTTACGATCATTCTTTCATTTATATTGTACGCTTAATCGAAAACTTTTTATTTTTAGAAAGTTACTATTTTTGGAAAGTTACCATTTTTAGTAAGTCTCGTTATCCAATTAAATTTATAATAATATTTATTTATCTCGTCGAGCTTTCGATATTCAATATGGTTATTAATTACTCATATCGGTATTATATCCCATATATTACAAAAGTTACTATTTTTGGAATTATATCCGTTCATAAAACTCGTTAAGTCTAAATTGTTATATTCGTAAAAATAATAGCGTTTATTATTTTTATAAACATTCAATAAATCTTTATTAACCCGTTGACTTTTAAAAGTCAACGTTAGACCGTATCTGACTTTGACTTTGAATTTTTATACATATATATATATATATATATTATTGAATTTGACCCGCTCCAAACGACCAGTTATATCGCATTTTCATGACTCAGACTCAAAAAACATTTTATGTAAAACGACATTCCGGACAACTTTTTAGTTTTAGCCGAGACCCGAAACTTGATAGAAAATGACCAAAATGCCCTTGCAAGTTTCTGCTGGAACTTATGACATTTTTAATAAAAGTGCAGATTTTGACATTGGGTTTTGACCCGTTATTACTCGATTTTAAAACTAGCAAGCCTCGCGGAAAAGTAAAACGTCATTCCGAGCAACTTTCGTGTTTCGCCGGAAGGCCGAAACGGACTCGAAAGTGCTCAAAACGGCCATTTTCGAATCTGCCAGCACCTAAAAAAAATGCAATAGCTGAACCAAAATATATATGTTTTTCAAAACTTCATTCGACCATAACTTCTTCGTTATTAGGAGTTACGGGACGTTTGAATTACCGAAACGTACATCACGACGAACTCTATCATATTTCGATATCAAAAATCAGTTTTTATAAAAATTTGAACCTCGAAATCTGAGCCAAACTTTCTGTTCGAAATTAGTATGTTACAAACCGCGCCAAAAACCATGTTCGACCCGAAAATCACTTCGCAGCATATCTAAAATAGCCAATACACGATATCCACATTGTTCATTTACCCAATATCTTAATCTAACTAGACACGCAAGTTTCGCTCGGATTTCATCACATGCAACAATTGAAACGCAATACAAAATTAAAAATAACTTTATGACAACATAAATAAAATACTTACAACCAACATAAAAATGTTTCGGTTTTCCCCTCTTGTTGACCGCGGTTCGAACCAACCTAAAAGCATAAAACCGAACCTTTTTCCAATTAAACCAACTAGTTACAATGTTTATTTATCACCCAATAATCAATACTTTCAACCCATTTCGACCAAACTCGAACCAAATTTCAACTACTAAAATACTCATTGCATGTTGCATTTATGTAGGCCTCGATACAAGGATTAATATTTTGTATTCAGATCATGTTGCATGTCAAAATCCGGCGAGTAGTGGTGGTTTTATGGTGGTGGTCGGCGGTTAGAGAGCAAGAGGGACAAGAGAGAAATGAATTTTTTGTAAAAATAAAAATGGTGTGTGTGCGTTAGTATATATATAGGAAATTAGTTTGGCACTTTATCAAAATTAGTCCCTCCTTCTTCAAAGTCTTGCATTTTTAATACAAGGGTGTTTTTTTCGTCCCTCTAATCTGACCATCAACTCGGGTTTTATAAATTCATAATTATTTTCCTTTTGTTAACGTTATTTTATTTTTAAAACATTTAGTAAAATGTTAAATCACGTAAAACACAACTGTAGACACGATTTTCACAAAAATCTCAGAGAAAGTCATAAAACACTAAAATAAATATAGTTTCGCTCTCGAAGCAGATTATAAATTTTCAAATTTTCTCAAATGTTAAAACGAATAGAAATTTGAAACACGGCTTACGAAATAGCCAAAAATAATGATTTTTATCAAATCACCTAAAACGAAAAACGATTATTCCATATCGATCATAGAAAACAAATCGTGGCTCGAGATAATCGTCGGCCTAAAACTCGGGTTGTTACAGGATTTCCATGAACTTGTTCTAAAGGGTGTTTTTTTGTCCATCGGTAGTCGGATTGGTGACGTTGATAGAATATATGCATATTTCATTGCGTGAGGAAGACTCATCAACTTCTTGTACCGGTGTACAAAAAGGATTGATAAATTCATATGGTTTAAAACGTGCATCTTTTGCTTGATCAATATTGTTTTCCTCAGCATTGACATTTGTTGGTGGAGTAATTGGTTCTATTGTCGGTTGAATATTCGTTGTAGGTTTTGTGTCTTGTTGTGTGGAATTATTAGAGAGAGCGAAAGACTTTGACATACTTTGATTTCCTGCAATGAAGTATTCTTCGAACAAAGGACTGAATAGAAAATCCAACTCTTGTAATGACGAACCATTTGTGTCTGCTGACAGAGAAAAATTTGGAACCAGCTTTGAACTTGACGGTTCATTGCTATGGTTGTTAGTTTTGAGTTCTGAACGGTTATGATAAGAAGTCATTTGTAGTTGGGGTGCGGGGCCAGAGTTGTCATAATCTAACGCCTTTTGTCGTTGGGGTGAGAGGCCTGAAGTGTTATCATTAGACATCATCTTTCATGTTCATCATATTTGAATTTGTCGAACCCCTAGTCTCTCAGATATCAATCTTTTCAGCAACCAAACTCTGAGTCTTTCCTTTTTAGGATTGAAAGATGTACCTACACTTAAGTTAAGAAAACCTGCACTGACATCAAGAGTTTTTATGCATTCATGTGGGTTAGAGATAACTTCATTTGAACCATCTAGGGGTTCAATATTAACTTTTTTTGTGCTAGAGGTGAATATCTTTCTAGTAGGAACCAACCTAAGACCAACAGTCTTGAAAATTCTAACCGTCGTTTTCCACCTAAGATAGGATCTAGGAGTCATTGTTTTCTCATGCATTGAGGAAGTCTTTTTGATAGAAAACCTATGTTGTGTAGGGATCTGTCTTTCTGGTTTCTTTAGAATACTTATTTTCTCTATGGGTTTGATTCTGTTTATTGTCTTATGGGATGGTACCTTAGCACATGAGTTGACCTTATTCTGTAATTTTGTTACACAAGAATCATGATTTGCGTTAAAGACACATTTCGGACATGTCGAGCAAACAAAGTGTTTTGAGTCAGAAATTTTTCTAGAATTCCTAGAGTGTTTTGCTATGGGCACAGTATTTGTCGTTACGCAACTATTCTTAGATGCAGGCCAATTCCTATACTTTTGATTATTGATCATAGGTTTTGGTTTTCTACCATTAGTTGTGCATTGTGATCTAGCATAAGGCATCACCCTAGGTCTTGAATTCCTACCAATTTTATGTGTCTTTTTCTTAGCTTCCTCTAGATAGTGATTATGAACCATGTTATTTGAAAAAAAATCTTGACATTTTCTTTGACTATTCCTAGATTCGCTAGATGCAATCACGTGATGAGGTTTTGCAAAAGCGGATTTCCTTTCCCTAGGAAAATAATGTGTAGTGACTGATTTTGAAAAATCATTATTCACATCAACTTGGGAGGCAAACTGTGGTTTTGAAAATTTAGGTTGTTTAAATTTAAACGCAGTCAGTTGTCTAACAACTGATTGGTTTCTAAGTGGATATAAAATCAGTTTCCCCAAGATTGATGGTTTTGCAAACTTAGTATTCATACTATTTCCTGTTAATTTTCTTAACTTATTTTTTAATTCTGCAATTGCAAACCCCTTTTCCTGAAGTTGAGCTTTAAACTCAGCTTTTTGAGCAATCAAAGAAGTTGTCTGTTCTATAGTCTTAGCTCTTGTTGTTTTGATTTAATCATACAGTTCTTTGTAATGCTTTTTTAAAGTCTCATTTTCCTTATTTAAATGCTCATTCTTTGAAAGTAATTTAGCCACACTATGTTCCAATTAGATGTTTAGTGTTTCAAAATCATCAATGTATTTTTTAACTTTGGCTTCATTACTTTTTCATTCAAAAATTAACCTTGTTGCTTTGATTTTAAAACATTGTTTTGCAATTGTAGTTCAACATTAATAGAATGTGCTTCAAGTTTTGAAAAATCTTTTTGAAATTGAGCAACGGTCTTTTTGAGGCAAATATTTTTAGACTTTAGAGATTGAGTTGATAGTTCAGCTATCTTGTTATTAGTTCAGCTATCATGGTCAACCCATCCTTCATTATTGAATTCATGTTGCTCAGCATGTTGTTGGTCATTAGCAAAGGCATTACATTCAACAGTCAATTATACCTCAGCCATTGGCTCTTCGTAATATAGGGGTTTAATATCTGTAACATCTACATCATTCCCTGACCTGCTTCTTGTATCCTGCTTTTCAAATTCTGTCCCACTCCTCTTTGTGACAACTAAACTAACATCTAATGCTTTACATGTATCAACCTTTCCCTCTTTTGTTTGTAGCTGTCTTTCATTCACCTTGCTGTCATACTCTCTTTTATGTAGTGCTCTTTAATCAATTGACTTCTTAACAGGTTCCATGTATTGTTAAACCTATGTTCGAGTGTATGCTAGAAAGTACTTGCGTGTCATTAGACCATCATCATCAAAAGAGAATCGTGAATTGATGAACGTTTAAAAAAGTGTCTTGAGTACTCCAAAAGCAGCCATGGATCTAATTTTGTAAAATTATTCTTTATCAAGTTGCTTTTCTTGTTGATCCAAGTTTAGGAACATTGTGCCTGTGAAAGTCTGAACATCTTGATCACAGAATGTCACAAATGCCCGTTTGAATCCTTCCTCGGTTTGAGTTTTTTTTAAGTCGTTGTTTGAAAGAACCTTGAGGTGTGAATGAAGTAGTCAAAAAGGTACCATGCAACTCTCTTTTGCTTTGTCTTGCATTTGTTGCATTTGTCATTCTTCCGATTTCAAACACGAAGATAAAGTATCTTTCGTTTCCATTTTACCGTGATGTGAAGTGAAAATGATTTGTAGGCTCTAAAGTAGGTAAAGTGATTGTTGTTGCGGATTGTTGTTGTGAAAGGTGATTAAGGTTGTTTCTTGTTTTAGTTTAAGTCCGTGAAAGTACTATAGAAATCTATTTTACAGGATTTTACAAATCTTGATTAAACCGAGAAAATAAGTGAATATTTCGCAGGATTTTACAAATGCAAGAAGAAACCATGAAATATGAATTCTTGACGAAAACAGTTGTATAAATCGCCTAATTTAACACACTGTGTATAAATCACCTATATAAATCGCCTGTATAAATCGCCTGAATAAACACAAGTGTATAAATCGCCTATATAAATCGCCTGAATAAACATAAGTGTATAAATTGCCTGTTTCAATCGCCTGAATAGTCTATGTATAAGTTGCCTGATTGCATAAATCGCCTGAATAGTCTATGTATAAATCGCCTGATTGCCTGAATAGTCTATTTATAAATCCCCTGATTGCATAAATCGCCTGATTCATGCATATTCCTCCCAAGTCATAACTTTACGAATATAAACTACAAAATCACCTAAAAACACAAATTTTAACCTTTTTCTTGAAATTTTTTGCAAAACTAACTCTAACATAAAAACATAAACTTTAACATTTTTAACCCCAAAAATTTTACAACTTTTTCGAGTGATTTGGCAAAAAAATGCTAAAATCTTAGATTTTGTAATGAAAATGATTCACGAATAAGTTATGACGGATTTTTTTTACAAGAAAATACCAAGCTTTATGACTAAATCAGCTTATTTAAAACAAGCTGAACCAACATAAGCTATATATAAGCTTCGAATAAGCTTAAACAACTAAACCACAAATCACTAAACAAGATTTGTAAAATACGAATTTTGGATTATCTTACGAAAATAAGTGAAGCAGCACACAGTTTTGCAAATACGGATTTTGGATTATCTTACGATACTAAATCATACATAATCTCATAAGATCTCCAAATATTTTGTCAAGATTTGAAAAGATACTTGAAGATATCAAAGTGATGTCATGCATGAGGTAAGTAACATTTTCTTTTTATTTAATTAAAAATGAAAGTAAACTTGTACATGTAAAAATAAAAAGTCTAGTTGAGTACTTGACAAAATAAAGTTTACTTGTTTAAACAAAATATATATTTAGACATAAAGTTTAGTGTAAAAATAAAAGTGATGCATTTATATAAAAATACTTGTGAATGCAAATTGTGAAATGAGGTTTGATCATAATGCAACATAACAAACATGTACGAACTTGTGTTGGAACATACGAGGAATCGAGACAAGGAGATATGTTGATGTATATTGAGACAAAATATGATTGCGAGTAACTTATACAATTTACGTTATATATTATAAAGTGACATGTTTGTCATCAACAAAACAAGCGAGACTGTGTAGATTAAATACCATAATATTTGCACTAATAATCTTCCCCTTTTTGATGATGACAAAATATGTAAAAGTAATATATAGTAAATTTAAAAGTTACTTGTATCCCCATAATACTTTTACATTACCTTCTTCGTTTACACTCTTCTTTTTTTGTCGAAGCAAAAAGGGTGTGTCCTTAAAGTTTAACTTCATTTCTCTCCGAAAAGGCAAGATTGCATCATCGCTAGTGAAGTTAAAATGTCTACTTCAATCCCTTATGGTGTTGCATCCCTAGGTTATTGTTCTTGGTTTATAGCGGATCCGTGGATCAAATTTGAAAGCTTAACTATTTGATGAAGAAAATGACATCTTCCTTTGGTCGAAACATAAAGGATTGACGAAGAGAAAAAATGATGATAAATGCGTGCATGCTCCCCCTTGACGGATAATCCCTCTTGTTCGAGGCGTCAAGATATGATTAAAAAGCTACAAACAAAAATTAGTACAAAACTAGATTCGGCCATGGACGAGTAAAATATATACAACAAAGTGTATATAAGATGCATTCTATAAATGCTCAATGAAAGCTCCCCCTTGCTCGAGGGCGTCAAATATGATTCTACAAAACCAAAAATTAGCGCAATAATAGCTTTTGTCCTTAGACAAATATGTCATATACATCAAAGTGTATAGACGACCCAATATGATTTCTTGACGAATACTCCCCCTTGTTTGAGGGTGTCAAGATGAACCTATAAAAAAATGATGCAAACTTCATCCTTAGATGAGTATGATGATAGACCTATAAAGGAATGATATGAAAAGTTCAAATTTCGTCCGTAGACAAGAATGTCATACACACTAAAGTATATACATGAATTTGAACCTACAAAAAAAATTAGTGCAATATATACTTCGTCTTTCGAGGAAGTCATATACAATAAGATGTATATATGATGAAAAATATAAATGATATAACCACAAGCATCTCAAATTAGAGAAGTGTGATCATATACCAAAACATCTTATGAGGTGTAGTCTTCTACTAAGAAGGACATACACCCATAAGGAAAAAAATGAGAATATAAAATGATTCTCAAAATAAACTCTTAGAAAAAATAAATTAGAAGTAAGATAATGTTAAAAAGTATAATCCTACTACTTGCATCATCGTGGTTGGTTTTGGTGGCGAGGTTGTTAAAGATTGTAAAAATGTGTTTGAGAATGTGACGCATTTCATTACGAAATTCACTTGGCTTTTGACAAAGAATTCTTATGAGCGTCGGGATATGTAGATGACCCGTCGATCCTTATACTTGCATCTTGGTCAAATTTCACACCATACTTCATTTATGGCACACCATACTTACCATACCTTGACCAAGACCATACTAGGGCCATACCTAAGACTAAATACCAATCCCTTGCAACCTTTCATTGAACACCTAACCATAAACCTTTCGACCCATACTTGCAATCTATACATAAGAGAACTAGCACTTTCATGTATAAACACTTAGAGAAAATTCACAAACTCTCCCTTTTTCTTCAAATATAGCTCACGGTCTCAATAAGCCATCTCAAACTTAAAGAAATCATACAAAATTTTTATAACGCTATATTACATACACACTCTTATCATATCTAAGATACCAACAAAGATTTGAAGCCTTGATTAATTATTACAATATTGAAGCAAGAAAATCAAGATAGGGTTTTGTATAAGAAATAAGGGTTTTCTTTAAGTGCAACTGTATTTTAAGCTAACAAACGGGTTTAGCATCTTGTTTCTCGATCATCATCATACATCATAAGGTCTATTCAAACCTTTATGTTTTTAATAACTTTCATATTTATAATGCATATGATTATTCTATTTAGCTTATCTCACCATTTAGGTATTTTCTCATGAAAATGAGAGTTAAACTTGAAATAATCATAGAGGATTTCTTTTAATATGTTGTGATAATACATATATCATGTTAAAAATAATTGAAAAAATATTGTATCATGATGATTGGTTAAACATGAGTATGGATAATTAGGGTTTTTATAGTTTCTTAATATGTTTCAAGTTAAAGAAATACATAAGTCAAGTTAAGATTTATTATGGACTTTTAATCATGTTATTAGAACACTAAAATAAAGTTATGTTGGAAGAAATACACTTGTACACTTATAGTTTATATGTTAAAGTGAAAAGTAGAAACAAGATATAATATAGACTTACAAAATCAACTAAAAATTCTGTCCAAAATTCGACATTAACATTCCATTTTATTATTTTTATGAATAATACATTTCATCACGAAAGAAACGATTCCGAAAAGGGTAAGAAACTTGTTAACGGATTTAATAAACGAAAAAGTTATGTTAAAAACGATTTATACGTTAATCAACGAACTCGTAATAAATTTTTTATAAAAGCATTTTTATAAAACTTACAAAACACAAGGGTTAATATTTTTTAACAAATAGTAACATTTTTTATGATTCCCAAAATGATAAGAAATCGAATTTTTCAATTAATAACGAACGAGTTATGAATTTCGCGAGTTTACGACAATTAATACTTTTATAAAACTATTTTTATAAAAGTTACTATTCATGACAGAAAGTTATATTTTTGTAAACCTCATAAAAATGTAGAACTTTCAAATACGAGAACGTCCTCGAAAGAATCGTTAAAAACGGAGCTATAACGAATAAAATACGACGTTTACGGGTTTTACGACAATTAAATCGATAAAAAGAAACCTAAGGTCTGATGTGAACAGAATTTTTTACTGTTACACCGTCCAGTAGGAGGTCCCGAAATCAAAATTGTCCGATCTTAATGATAACTTAACATCGACTTGGTACGAAAATGATGGCATAAGAAAACGCTAGAATCGGGTTTAAAAAACGCGAAAAGTTACGCCTGTTTTACTAAAACGATAATTATAAAAACGATTTAACTTCTTAAACACAATAATACCAAAACCATTAGGTTGTGATTGAGCTATATAGAAATATTATGTGGTTATCAAAAGTACTATATTACTAACTAGGGAGTTTCATAATGAGGCCTCTTTCGGATGGCGTATAGAACGAGTTGTTGGATTTATAACGAATTAAAGTGTCCTAACTCCTACGAACGTCTGTCATGACCTCATAAATATGATAGCCCGAACGATAGTACGATGTAACAACTATAAAGATTATCTTCAAGTACTCGGTACTATATACGACCTATATAGATTATAGGCCTTGCCTCGGATTCCTCCTTCGTGAACGTGCATTTTTCTATGTGAATACTTGTTGAGATTTCCATTAACTCGAGGTGAGTTTCAACCCCCCTATTTTACTTGTTTTAAACTGTTTTGGGGGAGAATACATGCTCGTTTTACCAAGTGAACTTATTGATTTCTACTACATAAGCGTTACATGACTATTTTTACTAAAGCTCGATTTGTTTGCTACATAATTTGAGATCGGAGTTAATACCAATATTTGTAAACCATGAATTTGAGACAGATTGTTTTACTACGACACACAGTGTTTTTAAACTGTATGCTATTACTGATTTCATTATTGCCTAAGTTACCACTTCTCTGCCACTTAGTCCCCTTTTTATCATGAAACGTCAGTTTGCTAGACGTCGTGAGCGGCTGAGTGTTGTGGATAGATCTATCGTATTGACAATCCCCCACCATTCCTTGGTCTCTAGTTTGATCAGGTGCATTTAACATTTGAGATATTACTTTCCAGGAATGTTTTGGCAGAACATCCTACTTTTACGGGGCATTCCAATCTCTTGATTGAAGTACGTTAAGGTTTCGGTGTCATGAGCTTAGTGCAATAATATATACTTAGACTTGATGAATGTGTTTCTCTTGTCTACCTTACTTGTTTTGGACTTCGGAATACGTACTTAGTCCACCATTACTTCGATCTTGTGGTCCACTTTTTAAATACTTCTTGATTTACTGAATCACTACTTGGATTTCGGATGGATTTCGGAAATAACACTTTTAAATGTTGTAACGCTACTTTTCTTCTGAAAATAATTTCTTTCTAAATATTACAAACTGCTTTTTACTTAAACCTATGAATTCACCAACATTATTGTTGACGTTTTAGCATGTATTTTCAGGTTACTATTTTGCTAGTGGAGCATTGGGAGCATTCGAGTCGCGCGGATATATATATTTTTGAAGGCTTAATAACTTGTATACCATTCGACAAACGTTTTGACAATGTTTTCTAATACATTATAAATGAAACCTGTTGCAACTCTGATCTTTTATTAAATAGAATATGACTTTATTTAAAACGTCCATTTTAAGGTCGTTTTCCGTGACTTGTGTTTTGTGCCCTGAAGTAGCACCCCCAATAGTAACCATTCCGCTGCGTTTGTCTTGATTTTGTGGGTGTTACAGATGCACGCCATAGAGACAATTATGAACGGTAAAACCACACATCCTTTTAACAATACTGAGGGTTGTGTGGGGTTATCTCGATGGATGGAAAAGATGGTGAGCAAGTTTTTGGGACTTGCAAGTGTGCTGAACAGGATAAAGTGTGGTGTTATAGCAGCCAGCACATTCGAGTTCGTGCCCTCACTTGGAGGAATGGGAACGTCTAAACTTTGGGTCTCGAGAATTGCGAACAAGATTCCATGGACTGAATTAAAAGAGATGATGACGAACCGAGTAACTGCCCAGACACGGAAATTCAGAAAATAGGGAACAGAAATATGGAACCTGACCATTGAACAGGAGATGACATTGAGACCCTACTGACATCAACCGATTTCATTGAACTTTCCTTGATGTTCCCCGAATTGGTCCCTACTGATAACAAGAAAATCAAGAAGTTTCATCAAAGGTTTTCCCTGAAAAGGATTAAAGGGAAACACACTTCATTCCAAACCCTCCTCTTGCATGATGCAGTTTAACATGGCACGTGATATGGTGGAGCAATCAGTTGCAGGGTAAGGCATCTAGGTCTGTGATGGAGAAAAAAGGAATGGGATGATAATCCGCCGGACACAACCAAGGAAACAACAACCTTAACCAAAAACAATCAGAACTTCCACAACAAGAGGCATGAACTACCAAAGTTTATGCGGCTGCTCCTGTGGCCCCACTGATCGCAAAGGCAATACAGGTCCCCACCTGTATTGTAACAAGAGTAATTGGCACCACGGTGGGTGATGTGCCAAGATGTTGCTAGGTGTCGAAAGCGTGGTCATGAAGAAAATGGCTGTAGTTAAAAAAGGTCGATGGTCGACACAAGAAGTGGAATGATGGTGGAATGTTGTGGCAAGGGACATACCAAGAAACAACTGTCCAAGGCTGGGAATGTGCATAATAAACCCAAAAAAAAAGAGCTCACCAGGTAGATCCGTACAAGTGGTGGAAAATGCTGCTCAGAGACCCAAAAGTTTGTAACGGGTACTTCCTCCTTATTGACTACCTTTTGCAATGTTATATTTCATTCGTTACTGAAAGGAGTTTTGTGTCCTCAGACTATACCCACAATATAATGATATCAACCCCTTAGCCTTAGGCTCTAGTTAAACGAAGTAGAATTAGCCGATGGAAGATTGTAAGTACCAAACGTATTGCGTGGCTGTACCTTAGAGATTGACTTATCATGTGTTAAAAATCGACCTGCTCCCGACTCTCTTAGCAGTTTTGATGTATTGTCGGCATGGTACTGGTTAGGCTCACCAACATGCCAACCATTATTGTAGATGAAAGAAAATCGTGCGTATCCCCTCTCCCTGATGGTCATGTTCTAGACATCTATGGCGAAAGGCCGGATGTCTATCCAAAATCTCTTTTATGTATCAAGGCTGGTGAGAAAAGACTTGATGACATTCATGTTGTGCGTGAATTCCCTGAGGTGTTCCCGGATGATTTATCCGGATTGCCACCTATTCGTGAAGTTGAGTTTCACATTGATCTTATCCCGGGTGCTTTACCTGTTGCTAAGGCACCCTACCGTCTAGCTCCGTCTGAAATGAATGAATTATCAAACCAACTCGAGGAATTGCAAGAAAAAGGTTTCATTAGGCCAAGTAGTTCGCCATGGGGTGCTCCTGTGCTTTTCGTTAAAAAGAAAGATGGTGCCATGAGAATGTGTATTGATTATAGGGAGTTGAATAAGTTGACCATTAAGAACCGTTACCCTCTCCCTCGGATTGATGATCTGTTTGACCAGTTGCAAGGTGCTTGTTGTTTTTCCAAGATAGATCTTCGATCAGGCTATCACCAGTTGCGAGTTCATGAAAATGATATTCCGAAAACCGCGTTCAGAACCCGTTATGGTCACTTTGAATTTACCGTTATGCCGTTCGGACTTACCAATGCTCCTGCCATATTTATGGATTTGATGAACCGTGTCTGCAAACCCTACCTTGATAAATTTGTCATCGTCTTTATTGACGATATCCTCATTTATTCTAAGTCTGAAAAGGATCATGAGCATCATTTGAGAACCATTTTAGATCTCCTTAAGAAAGAAAAGCTCTTCGCTAAATTCTCTAAGTGTGAATTCTGGTTGAAAGAAGTCCAGTTTTTGGGTCATGTGGTTAATCAGGAAGGTATCCACGTAGACCCAAGTAAGATTGAAGCAGTTAAAAACTGGAAAGCTCCCGAGTCGCCGACTGAAATCCGTTCTTTCCTAGGGTTAGCGGGGTATTACCGCAGATTCATTGAAAATTTCTCCAAGATAGCCAAACCGTTAACCTTGTTGACTCAGAAGAATAAAGATTATGTATGGGGTGAAGATCAAGAGAAGGCCTTTCAGATATTGAAGGAAAAGTTGTGCAATGCTCCGGTGTTAACGCTTCCTGATGGACCAAACGACTTTGTGGTCTATTGTGATGCGTCTCACCAAGGTTTTGGCTGTGTACTAATGCAACGAGGTAAGGTCATTGCCTATGCCTCGCGACAGTTAAAGGTCCATGAAAAGAATTATACCACGCATGACCTGGAGTTGGGTGCGGTGGTATTCGCATTGAAAATCTGGAGACACTACCTCTACGGGACAAAAAGTGTCATCTACACGGATCACCAGAGTCTCCAGTACATCTTTGACCAAAAGGACTTGAATATGCGCCAAAGGCGATGGTTGGAACTTCTTAGTGATTATGAGTGTGAAATCAAATATCATCCGGGGAAAGCAAACGTAGTAGCTGATGCCTTGAGTAGAAAGGAAAGGCTTAAGCCTAGGAGAGTGCGTGCAATGAGTATAACCATTCAGTCTAACCTCAGAACCAGAATTTTAGAAGCTCAGAGAGAAGCTGCAAAGGATCTTAAGTCTCCAACCGAAAGGTTGCGAGGATTAGACGCTCAATTTGAAAGTAAAGAAAATGGAGCAATCCACTTTGTTGGTAGAATTTGGGTGCCCTCTACTGGAGGTATGAGGAAGGTAATTATGGACGAAGCTCATGCTTCAAGATATTCAGTACATCCTGGTGCGGATAAGATGTACTATGATTTGCGTGATGTATATTGGTGGCCAGGTATGAGAAGAGATATAGCTGAGTATGTTAATAGATGTTTAACTTGTCTAAAGGTGAAAGCCGAACACCAGAAACCTTCGGGTCTGCTCCAACAACCAGAAATCCCTGAATGGAAATGGGAAAAGATAACCATGGATTTAGTGGTTAAGTTACCGAGAAGCAGTAGTGGCTATGATGCGATTTGGGTCATTGTGGATAGGTTGACCAAATCTGCTCACTTCCTGCCGATTCGTGAAGATTACAAAACAGAGAAGCTAGCGCGTATTTACATCAATGAAATAGTAACCAAGCATGGGGTTCCAGTTTCCATTATCTCCGATCGTGACGGTAGGTTTGCATCTCATTTTTGGCAAGTTCTACAGAAGGCGTTGGGTACGCAGGTGTTTATGAGTACTGCATATCATCCTGAGACGGATGGCCAGAGTGAGCGTACCATTCAAACATTGGAAGACATGCTGCGGGCATGTGTTATGGATTTTGGTGGCAGTTGGGATACTCACCTTCCGTTGGTTGAATTTTCCTATAATAACAGTTATCACAAGAGCATCAAGTGTTCACCATTCGAGGCATTGTACGGCCGTAAGTGCAGGTCACCAGTGATATGGAACGAGGTCGGTGAAAGTCAATTAATCGGGCCTGAGTTAGTACAAGAGACTACTGAGAAGATTGTGCAAATTAGAGAAAGGTTAAAGACAGCTAGAAGCCGTCAAAAGTGTTATGCCGATAGGAGGCGAAAACCTCTTGAGTTTCAAGTTGGAGATCGAGTGCTATTGCGAGTATCTCCTTGGAAAGGAGTTGTGCGATTTGGTAAAAGAGGAAAGTTAGCACCTCGTTTCGTTGGACCTTTTGAGATTGTCGAGCGCATCGGTCCAGTGGCATATCGGTTGAGATTGCCGCAAGAGTTGAGTTGTATCCATGATGTGTTCCATGTATCTAATCTTAAGAAGTGTTTGGCGGAGTCGGACATTCAAATACCATTAGAAGAGATACGGGTGAACGACAAGGTGTATTTCATAGAGGAGCCCGTCGAAATCGTGGATAGGCAAATCAAGAAGTTAAAGCGTAGTTGGATTCCAATCGTCAAAGTCCGTTGGGACTCTCGCCGTGGTGCTGAATTCACTTGGGAACGAGAAGACCAGTTCAAGGCCAAGTATCCTCATCTATTCATGCTTATCCATCATTCGTCTCCGGTTGAACTCTGAGGGACCAGAGTTCCTTTTGGAGGGTCGACTGTGAGAACTCGTATTTTCTGAAGGTAATATTTTATTCAGATTTATTGCTCGTTTCATAAAATAATAGTTTTATATTATTTTTACTTGCCATGACAGTAAATATTGTCATTTTTCACCGTCTCGATTTCATTTATCCATTTCTTTTGATCAAGGAAGCCACGTGTCCACAAAATTATCCCGAATGAGATTTTATTTCATTTTTCATGATTTTCCATGTTTCCGTGAGTTTCGTCATTTTTGACTTAATTTACGTTTTTACCAAAAGTGTCGGGCTAGGAGCTAAATTAAATTATGAAAAACTTTAAGTGAATTCAAGTTTTATAAAACTTTGCCATATTTTCTTTTTCTTCTTTTGGGGCCGGTCCAACATACACCAACAACAACAACATTTTCTTTTACAACTAAAGTTACCCACAATTTTTTTTACTTAACCATTTATACCATATTCTTTTCACACAATTTCAAAAAAAAAAAAATACAACCCACTCTCCCTCTCCCTCTCCTTTTGCCGAGCACCCCCCTCACACCAACACCCTCATCAAAATTTATTCACTCACCAAATCAATAAACAAATTACACCATTATAATCCTTGTATTATCCTCATTCCAATGATATAAACCAATCACTACATGCAAGACTTTTAAATTTTAAGGATTTTTGAAGATTTTTGAATGTTTAGAAGGAAGCAATTAGGGTTTGATTGGGAAGGATTTGGGTTAATAAAAAAATCAAGGTAAGTGTTTGGGTTCTTGCTTCTTGGTTCGGCTGCCCTTCACCCAATTAGGGGTTTATGTTTTGGATTTTCATCCTCATCAATCTTGGTAGTTGTTATTATCCCACTAAATTTACCTATTTCAATATTTGATTCTTGAGTTTTTTACATAGGTTGTTTGGTAATCTTTTTAAGCAATGCATTCATTTGATCTTGAGAATTATAGGTTTGATGCTAAAAAAAATGATGTTATAGTGTATGAGGTATGTTAGGAGATAATTGAGTAGCTTTTTATGATGATTGATGTGGTTGGAATGAGTTGTAGATTAGGGTTTTAATTGATTTTGTAGGGCTGTTTTGAGGACCTGTAGGTTGTCGGCTTGTTTTCTCAAAAACTTGTGGATTTGTGCCTACTCATGTTTATTGGTTATTGGGATGTCTAACTTAGGGCTTCATGTGGTGGAATTGGATGCTCTCCTTCTCCTCCGGATGAAGGTAGTTATGACTATTTTTCGGTAAGAAGGTCAAAACTGGAAGCTGTTGTTGGAAAATGTGTTTTGCTCCAGGTTTTGGTATAATAAAACTTGATTTTATAAAACAAGGTTAGATATAGCATTATATCTAACTTCTCAATTGGTTTTCTAACATCATTGCTTTACGGTTTTGGATTTTTAGCGTTTTTACAGAAAATAGTCCAATTCTGACCTTTACTTAGAAAAACGTATATTCTGCAGGTTGTGTTGAAATATAGGCCTATGTTTTAAAGCATGGTCATTGCTAGACATCATGTAGAGCTCCAGCACTTGGCCTCTCCCTTATACTATTTGGGTTTAGGAATTATGACCAAACGGAGAAACTTAAGAATTTCAGCCAATTTTCTGATTTGAACCTTTAGGTCAGAAAAAAATCCATTTCTCGCCAATTGGTAATTGCTCTCAATGAATGGCTTGATGTTTTGGAAAGAAAACTTTAAGATCTTTCCAGAGGAAAAAGAATCAAAATTGTATCTTTTATAGTTTAGGATTTATGCACTTATGAAGTTGGGTAAATTCTGAAAATGGGTTTTTACGTCTAGGAAGAGAAAAGTAAAAAAAATAACTATTTGGAATGGATTAAGAATTGCTTAGTGGCACTTAAGAGACATTCAATTGAGGTTTATTTCAGGTCATAAACTTATTAGAAAGTCAAAAACGCGAAGGTTTAGTCATTGTGCAATATCGTTCTTATTTAATACCTAATATTGTGTGATTATACTATCATAATAATATCATACTTATTTTAAGTCGCGACTTGCTTTATAGGTCTCGGCTAATCTCTTGAAGTACTTTCTCATATCCGGTTTCTCAATTGATCATCTATATCCGGTGAGTACATAGCCCCCTTTTTCCATTGATACTTGTTTTAAATTGCGGGGTGAGATTACATGATTGGAACACAAGCATTGATTTTTATCAAACTGTATGCTACCTGAAATTATTATTGCCTAAGTCCCTTTCTGCTAGTTGTTTGCCCCGGAAATCATGAACTGTTAAATCACGTTAGTGAGCGCGAATGTTATGGGTGGATCCATCGGGACTGACTATCCCCGTCCGTCATGATTAAGGTTTGAATAGCCTGTGACGCATTTACATTTGAAATACTTGAGGTAGTTGCAGAATACCTTACATTAGGGGCTCATGAGTTAAGGTTTCGGTGTCATGTACTTAGTGCAATAATACTTGATTTTTCCCCCATGAAACTACTATATACTTGTGTTCCTGTTCCTATGATATTTATTTAAACCTATGTTATTCCTCAACTGTTTGTTGACGTTTTCATCATGTTTAATCTCAGGGTATTATGCTTAACTTGATAGGTTGGAAGGCTCGATTGGATATCAAGAGGATGGGCGTTTTGTGTTGTTTTTAAAAATGGTGCTTGTTGGTCAAGTCATGTGACTTAAAAACTTTGTTGTGTCTGCCGTGTTTTAAAACAACTTATGTCATGTATGGTACTTTAAATGTGGGCCCGCGTTTAACTCTGATATTTTGTCAAGACCGTAATGTATGACTTTATGTTTGTCGTGGATTGTAATCCTAGAGTTTGTATGATGACGTGGTACCCCCTTGTCCCAATGACACCCCCCCTGAAATATATCCGCATTTTGGGGGGTCTCACAGATTGGTATCCCATCTAGCTCGACATCAATCCTAGCAAGTTCAAGGGTTTTGGTTTACTAGTTCTCAAAGAGTGACAACGTTTAGAAACCTCAAGGGTTTCATTTTCTTGTAATTCGGTTCTACCGAATTCGGTGAAAACCCTAACTAGGGTTTTGGTTTTCGGTTCAAGACAACTTGGGATTGTTTGTGGTTTCGATTCAAGAAAGATTCAGCACAAGGTGCTTGTGAGCGTGAAGTAAGGACTAACATCTTGGCGTATTCGTTGGACGTGTTTGTGTGAGCAACCGTAAAGGTGACAGCTTAGTCGCTAAGTTTCAAGTAAAGATTCTCGTTGTTTGCTTCAAGTCATTCAACAAAATGTTAGTGTTTCTTTTCTTTATACGTGTGTTAATCATAGTCATCCAACTAGATCCTATCCGCTGCGTACTTGTAGTATATATGATTTACTAGTTATAAAATCCCAACAACTAAGAGGGAGTGTTATGAATAATTATGATTGCGGCTATCTATATACAAACTTAAATTATGAGAGCCTTATAAACTGAAGTTCATTTGTACTTTGTGAAATCAATCTCAATGAAATATATTGGTCTTGATTATCTCTTCTAATTTTTTCTTTCACACATCAGTTATATGTATTGCTATTAGGCCGTTGTTTTATAACACCAACCATTTTGATGTGAAATGAGCCCATGAGTTTCCTTTGATAGTTTGATCTCATATCAATACACCAAACAAATATTTATGAGATGCATTTCATTACTTCATTTTACTCCTCTCACACTAAACAGCCCTTAGATAAAGGTTTTTGTGGGACAATGGTGCTGAGACAACATTATTACCTCAAGTTTCAGGTTCTGGAATGCTTTTTTCATGCGTCAGGTTTGCATATTAACATGAACAAAAGTAAACTAATGGGGGTTCTTGTGGATGATGAAAAGTTAAGCAAGTTGGCCTCCAAATTGGTTGCCTTATCTTAAACGCGTTCTCCTACTAGGTTCGAAAAGTGGGTGGTTCTTTTGAATAGATTCAACGCTTGGAATGAGGTTGTAGATCGAGTGTGATGCTAGCCTATCCAAGTGGAAAAATGAGACGCTTTCAATTGGAGGAAGGTTAAACTCTCCTTATAAATCGGGTCCTTAGGATCGATGCTATATATTCACTATGTCTATTTGAGATCCATATGAGTGTTCTGCGCTGGTGGGAATCCATTCGTAGTCATTTATTTTAATGGTCATGGATCCCAATAGCAAGAGACGTCTTGGGTTAATTGGAAATGTGTTGGCTTCAAAGAGAAAGGTGGGCCTTGTGTTTTACAGTTTGTATGCATTGAATACAGGTCTTATGTTCAATGGGTGTGGTGGTTCTTTACTCAAAATAATCCTTTTTGGTCGTGGGTTATTCAAGGCGATCCATGGAGAAGATTGGGATGTGGGGAAGCAAGTGGAAGTCTGCTTTACCGTCGTATGGATTGGACTTAGTGCATGAAATAAAGGTTGTGAAGAATTAAGGTATTAATCTTCTTAACTGTATGCAAATGACACTGGGAAACGGGGATAAAAACAGCTTTCTGGAAGACCATTTGGATTGGTATAACGTTCTTAAAGATCTATCATTCTGTATCTATGCTCTAGTGACTTGTAAGTTGGTGTAGGTTGGCACAAGTTGACTCAATCCAGGTTTGGACTTTTTCTTATTTCGTCGAAAACTTAGGGGTGGTATCGAACAGGAGCATACGATGTTTATGGTTCAGGTACAGTCGTAAACCTTGTCATGTGTCGATCGTTGGAAAGGGTCCTTGGAGTTCTCTGTGTGATTTTTTCTGTTGCTTCTGCTTAGAATGATGCTAGATGATATAATGTTGCCGGACGTAACTACAAAGACACGGTGATAAAACTTGTCCTATAAGGTGAATGTTAGATTGATTCATTACGACGCGTTTCAACATTTCTAGTAGAGGTATGGATATAGAAATCTATTACGTTTGTTCTAATTGTGTACTAATGAGGTGGAGTCGTTTTTTTTTATTTTTAACGCCATTTATTTTTTAAGTATAATATGCGTTAGAGATATTATCCGAAAAGATAACAACGTTGGTGGGATATTACTTACATTGAGGCCGTACTTATATGAAGTTTGGTTAAAACTGGCTTGTGATTCTGCGCTTATCTTTAATTTAAGCAGGCTCTACGAAGGTGTTTATACGTAATGGGTGGCAGGTTTGGCAATATCGGAACAAGTATATATTTGAAGCGGTTGCTTCTCCAAAAGGCTGAGATTTTTGTGATAATTGTGGTCTCGGTTCTTTAATTGGTGTCGTTATAGATGTAATGCCTCGTTTAGTTGGAACGATGGCTGTATAATTTCGTACCATTGTCGCTTTGTAATTTTAACTTCTTGCTAGTGGTTTATTGTGTTCAAAAAAAAGATAATGTTTAGATTTAGATAGACTAATCTGAATCTTGCAACATTAGCATGGAATTTCGATCGACCCACCCAAATCGTACATAAGTTATTTACCAATCTCTCCACATTAAAGATATTGATAAATCGAACAAATCCAAAACGCTTACCATCTTTTGTCCTCTTTGTTGGAATAAACGAATCGACCACGTGACCATATTGCTTACATGAGTGGAATAGATCCTTAGCAGAGAAGGAGTCCGGGAAATTTGTAACAAAAATCGAAGTCGAAATCTTTGACACATCATCTTCTTTTGAACGAAAGCTACCCATCTTTGGATTGAAGGGAGGTCTATTAATCGAAAATAGCTAGGGTTTAATGAGGCAGGGATTAATCGGAAACGGAAATGGAATCGATTTGAATAGGAGAATAACATATCTAAATTACAAAAACCCAAGATGAGAAACCCGCCTAACACGCTCGATATGAGATTAATCAATCAATGATTAATCCCAATTTCAGGGGTTATAACAGGATTCAAACAAAAAGGAAGAAGGAATTTAGATTGTTAATTTGTGGAGTTTGAAAGTCATCTTTGTTAGAAGATGTTCATCAATTTAATCCACTTACGAGTTTAGTATGAATGAAAGAAAATATTAACAACATTCGAAAACATTGGGGAAATCAAGGTGGTTATCATAGGTCTTTGGGTAGTATGTGACCTAGAATTAAAATCTATGAGGGGTTACTCTCCATGGACGGACCTTAGTAGAGACCGAGAAGGGCCACGGTCCTCCCAAAATTTTTAGGTTTTACTTATATTTGCTCTGAACATCTTAAACTAACTGATCTCAACCCTCCCAATATATTCACCCAAGTTCCGTCTATGTTACCCGCTAAAGGCTCATTAAAATTTAAATCATTGTGACCAATAGCAAGTCCTTTGAGAATATGAAGTCTACGTTCATGTAAATAACAAGCAAAAGAACTCGCGCGTTGCGGCGGGGCTAATTTTTTCTCGAATAATTTTTTTTTTACTTTTTGGCGGTTTTTTTTTTGGCGATGCGTTATGGCGGGGCTAATTTTTAATATTTTCTTTTTTTGTATGATTCGGGGAAAAACATTTTGCGTTAGGACGGGCTAATTTTTTCCCGAATATTTTCTTTTTTGGGACGGTTTTGTAAATTTTTTTACAGGAATTTTTGTGTAAGAAAATCGTAAATAGTTAAAAGGTGAGGGTCCGTTTTGTATTTTTTTTTTACTTTGGGCCAGATTTTAGGCTATTTTTGGGCTATTTTTTTTGGCTAATTTTTTCCCGGATATATTTTTTTTGTACGATTCGGGAATTTTTTTTTGCGTTGGGACGGGTTAATTTTTTCCCGAATATTTTCTTTTTTTGGGACGGTTCGATATCTTCTTTTTTGGGCCGATGAATGTAAAAAAGTTGTGAACAATAAAAATTTGACGGGTTTTTTTTGTTAATTTTTTTACGGGATTTTTTGTGTAAGAAAATCGTAAATAGTTAAAAGTTGAGGGTCCGTTTTGTATTTTTTTTACTTTGGGTCAGATTTTAGGCTAATTTTGGGCTAGTTTTTTTTTTTTTTTTTTACTTTGGGCCACATTTTATGCGAATTTTAGGTTAGTTTTTTGGGCTGGTTTTATGGCCGTACTGTAGCACTGTAGCGTACTGTAGCAGCCACAGTGCAAAACGACAGTGGATTTGTCGACAAATGTGTATATTAGTAATATTTTTTTTATATGGCTTATGTGTTGGGCCTCATGTTTAAAGTTTTGTTTTTTTTTCTTTATGGGTTTTTTTTAATATAATGAGTTGTACGTTTGTGACCATATCGATTATTTTAAAGTTATTAGGTATCGAAGATGTTTCCGCGGGTATTTTTTTTTATTTGAATAAATCGGAACTTTTGTAATATTTTTTTTCCCTCCTACTTTGTGCATACAAATTTAAAAAAAAACAAAAACAAAATAATTTAAAAAAAAAAACAAAATCGGGCTAGCCCAAAATGAGAGCTTATTACTGTAGCACTGTAGATCCACTGTCAAAACGATAGTGGATTTGTCCGTGAATGTGTAATATATTAATATCTCCCAAGTTGTAATGTTTAGTTCCAGAGTTCTTAGCTGGTATCCTAAAGGATCTGGTACCACGTCATGGGGGAGGTTATACATGTTGAATACTAAGTTGTAAAATGTGATGAAGTTGTGTCATATATATACCATGCGTATAAGCTATTTTTGAGAGCGTGCAATTGCTTGCTACATATGTTGGTAAACTCAGTAGCCAAGCGGCTTTGTTTTATAATGATTACACCATAATGGCATAATTTGGCATAATTTGTTGTAAATGTATGAATCCTATGGCAACGTTTCAGCAAGGTAGTAGTTTTTGATAAATTACTTTCTTTTAGGTCGTTTTTTGACCTTTAAATATCATACAACCTAAAACCCACAGATGGTTTTATTGTATGTAAATTCGGCACAAAAATAAACATGCAGTCCTTCTCGCGGTTAGGGGTGAGCAAAAGAAACCGAAAACCGAAAAAACCGAACCGAATAAACCGACCGAAACTAGAAATCGATGGTTCGGTTTTTAATTTTTCAAAAACCGAAAAATATCGGTTTGGTTTCGGTTTTGTTCCAAAAACCGAACCGTAAAAACCGAACCGAACCAACCAAACCAATTTTATAATAATATATAATTAATGTAATATAAATAAATAAATAATAAATCAAAATTTGAAATTTATATTTATTTTATAGATGAAATTATAATATATGTGTTGGACAATTACGACAACAAACCTTAAGTTCGATTGCGGAACGCTAGATCGCGAGTTGTATCGAGCACAAGTAACAAACACGTGACACTACAAAGAACGACAAGAATATATGCACACGTTATACCCTCAAACATCCCCCTTTATTCAAACCCTAATAAAGCTTACAATTTGAGGAAAAATAATAAAGAACTAGCATCCCCCCTCATCTCTATTTATAGGGATGAGGGGGTAGAATACTTTCCTAATTCGAATAGGAAACTCCTTGTCTTGTAAGGCAAGATTAACTAATCCTAGTTATAGTCTATTCCTAATCTAAATTACAATGTACACTTAACCCCCTAACCTATGTTTAAATTTACTCCTAATATTCTTACAATTTCCACCTTAGGAGTAACGCTTAAACATAACTGATACTCAGCATCTTTTCCTCATGCTGGAACGTCGAACCGGGGACCACCTTGTCGACCAGGCATTGTACTTCAGTAATTTCCCTAGATTAGCTTCCATAGACTCCTTCACTTTCTTCTTTTCAGCAACATTACCCTCTGCACCTTCTTGACTAGGTACTCCGGTTACCGTAATGTTTGCCCCCACCTTTATCTCAAGGTGTACCTTTTCCTACTCCTTTACCAAGCAGTCCATGTTTGTTTTCTCTTCAGGTTGCTTGTCCCCCAACCGTCTTTGAGCCACTGCAGCATCATCGTTACTAACCTGAAAAACCTCAGCTTCACGATCCCCTTGAGCTCCCTGCAGTTTCACCTCAAACCAAACACGTTTTTCATCTTGTACTCCATAAACTCCTGTTTTAATACAAGGACCAAGTTGTTTGAACCCAACTTGTTTATGACCAAGTTGTTTGAACCCAACTTGTTTAGAACCAAGTTGCTTTAATCCAACTTGTTTTGGACCTCCATGCTTTTGTACACCAAAATTCATCACTTTTGCTTTCAAAGTATACACACAGTTCTCTTTCCTGATCCTAGTCATTATAACTTAACAACATTTGATCACCTTGATTCTACCCATCTGCATCTTCACAGTATAACCCTCTTTTTAAGAGTACCCAATAAAATCAAACTTCTTTTTAACCCTGGAACATACCGGACATCTTCGAGTATAAAGCTTGATCCATTATGCAATTGTATCTTCACTTACCTTGTCCCTTTGATAGTGCATGTCCTGTTATCATCTAACTGAACCAAACCACCATCAACAACCTTAAAGTCATACAAGAAGTCTCTCCTATGTGTCATATGATAAGACCCACCTGAATCCATTACCAATTCAGTCATCTCATCATTCCTGACTACCACCAGGGCTTCTCCAAAGTAGACGTTACCCTCGTCATCAGAAGAATAAAAATCCTAATTACGCTTACTCTTCTTGACGAACCCACTTTACTTCTTCTTCAGATACAGTCTATTTGCTAAGGACTTAGTCATATACAGACTAGTTAACTTCGTCCAAATTCCTGCAGCAGTTGTTTCCTTGGTAACTTCCCGCAAAACCCAGTCTCCCAAGCATAGAATCAAAGTATTGTATGTCTTCTTCATCAAAGCAGGCTTTTCATCTGCTTCCATGTCTGCAGGTAATGTCTCTAATGCAGCATCACATCCTTGCTGTATCATTAAAGCTCACATCTTTATTTTCCATAACCCGAAGTCATTCTTTCCATCGAATTTTTTGATGTTAAACATAGTTATAGAACTAGCCATTCTTCTTTTAACCTTGCTAAAAACCTTGTCAAGTTGTTTCTTAACCAACTTTACCGACAAGTCTCACAAGCCGTGTGCACTATTCTCCTTGTTGCTATAAACCTTTTCTTGCAAATCGAATTAATTAGAAGAACCCCAAACCCTCGATCTTGAACAAGCAAACCCGATCGTTATCTTTAAAACCAAGAAAACTACGTTTAAACTTGAACCACAAGGAAAAAAAATCCGCAACTGAGCCTTCACGTTTAATAGTGGATGACAACCAACCACAACAACTTGAAGTATTATTAAAACAAATAAAATCTTGTACCAAGGTCACCTTTGTAGTATGCAACTTCACGTGAGATATAAATAAAGAAAAACAATCACCAGTTGATACCTTTAGTTTTCTTCACGTGGATTTTATAACATAAAAACCTTTCTTCTCGTCAACCGATTGCCACCAAAATCCCATTAACGAAATCAAAACCGAACTTTGATACCTCGTATCTAGCACTCGATCTTCAGTGACCACGACTAACCTATAGCTCTTGATACCACTTGTTTGAATATCAACCAACAACCTGGAAACTAGAATGCAGAATTCGACTTGTGAAGAACACGTAACACACCAATATCGACAGAAAGTAATGATGCACACGAATGTTCTCAACGTTTGTTTATTGAGAAACTAGAAAAGAATGTACGTTACAAAGACCCCTCCCTCCTCACCTCTTTATTATAGAGATGAGGAGGGAAGAAAACCAACTATAATAGTTGAAACCGGCTGCTGCTACAAAAGAGGAGAAAAAACCACAGTCGACTCTTCTATGCCTTACCCTCTATGGTATATATAGAGTTGGAACCGACATATACATCCTTAATCGGGCTAAACTTGGGCTAAACATTCACTTAACCCCCTAAACAATCTAATATGTATACTAATATATATAACAATATGTATTATGTTAATGTTTATATATGTCTTTGTCGTGTACGTGTGTTTACTTGATAATATATCGTTACATATATGACAATGATCATACTTTATGTATTTTCATATCCACGTGTGTTTCTCTCATTTATATGTGTATAATTGTAAAATTTTGTGTAAACATTATTAGGCTAATATTGACAATTTTTTTTTTTATAAAAATAACTATTTTTTTATGTAAAACAAGTTTATTAATATAAATTAGCCACAACCAAATATAAACGGTTTGAAACCGAAAAACCGAACCGCAAAAACCGAGAAACAGAAAAAACCAAACCGCCAAAAATCGAGCGGTTTTGGTTTTTGGTTTTATAAAAACCGAATATTTCAGTTCAGTTTAGGTTTTAGCCAAAAACCGACCCAAACTGAACCGTGCACACCCCTACTCGCGGTAATAGAGGGTCGTTACCTTCATCCATAAATCAAAGGTAGTATAGTCATTTTGCTACGCCGAATATTCAATTTTCGTGATCGCTCTTTATATGTAGTAATTTTTTTTGGTAAAGGGTTTTCCAAGTAAATTTTATTACGCCAAAAAAACAATTAAGTATAAAGGATGAGGGTGAGTCCTAAAGGTGGCAATTTTAGACCCATTGGTTAATTTGGGTCTAATTGGTTAAATATTTTTAAAGGATGTGGTCTAGATGAGTCTCTCTTAAATTTATAGATGGGTCTAGATGGGTCTAGCATTTTTCCCTTAATATTATAGATAGGTCTAACTGGGTCTCTCTTAAATTTAAAGATGGGTCTAGATGAGTCTATCATTTTTCCCTTAATATTATAGATAGGTCTAGTTGGGTAAATATTTTTTAAAGGATGGGTCTAGTTGGGTCTCCCTTAATATTTATAGATGGGTCTTGTTGAGTATAGCATTTTTCATCCGTTTTTATACGTTTTCGACCAATTTTGGCCATTTTTGACCGATTTCAACCGTTTTTGACCGTTTTCGGCCGATTTCGACAGATTTTGACCGTTTCGACCAATTTCGCCCGTTTTTGACCGATTTGCACAGATTTCGAACGATTTTGACCGTTTTCGACCGATTTCGTCCTTTTTTGACCGATTTCGTCCGTTTTCGACCGATTTCAATCGTTTTGACTGTTTTCGACCGTTATCGTCCGTTTTCGATCAATTTCGGCTGTTTTTGACCGATTTCCACCGATTTCGAACGATTTCGACCGTTTTCGACCGATTTGTACCGTTTTCGACAAATTTCGTCCGATTTTGATCGTTTTCGACCGATTTCGACCGTTTTCGCCCGATTTCGACCGTTTTCGTCTGTTTTCGTCCGATTTTGACCGTTTTCGACCCATTTTTGCCGATTTTGATCGTTTTCGTCCGTTTTTGTCCGTTTTCGACCGATTTCGACCGTTTTCCATTGATTTTGACCAATTTCGTCTGTTTTTGACAGATTTCAACGGATTTTGACCGTTTTCGACCGAATTCGCACGTTTTTGAATGGTTTAAACCTTTTTTATCTGTTGTTTAATGTTATTATACGTTGTTGTCTGTTTTCTTATATTTTACTCTGTTTTCGTACGTTTCTATCAATTTTCTTACGTTTTCGTACGTTCTCGTCCGTTTCCTTACCTTTTTGTACGTATTCTTACGTTTTTCTAAGTTTTCGTCCATTTTTGTTCGTTTCGTTCATTTTCTACGCTTAAATAAGTTTTTGAACGTTTTCAAATGTTTTATCCGTTTTTATACGTTTTAGTACTTTTTGTAAAAATGTAGAAAAGAATATGAAGACGTATAAAATCATACAAAATGCACGAAAACGAACAAAACGTAAGGAAACGAAGAACGGAGAAAAACGTATGTAAACGAACAAAATCGTACAAAAATGACCAAAAATGTACAAAAACGTTTAATAACGTTCAAAACAACTTGAAAACATACGAGAGCATGCAAAAATGATTGAAGAGGTCGAAAACGCACAAGAACGGTAAAAAACGATCAAAAACGGACAAAATAGGTCGAAATAGGTCGAAATCGGTAGAAATCGGTTTAAAATGGTCAAATATAGTCGAAATCAGACGAAATCGGTCAAAATCGGTCAAAAACGGACGATAAAGATCAAAAACGGTCGAAATCGGTCAAAACTGGTCAAAAACTATTGAAAACTGTCAAAAATGATCGAAAATGGTCAAAATTTGTCAAAATCGATCGAAATCGTTCAAAATCGGTGAAAATCAATGGAAAACGGTCGAAATCGGTCAATAACGGTCAAAATTGATCGAAAACGGTCGAAATCGGTCAAAACGGACGAAATCGGTCGAAAACGATTGAAAACCAAAATTGGTCGAAATCGTTCAAAATTGGTGAAATCAGTCGAAATCGGTTGAAAACGGCCAAAATCGGTCGAAAACGAACGAAATTGGTCGAAAACGATCAAAATCTTTCAAAATCGGTGGAAATCGGTCAAAAACGGTTGAAAACGGCCAAAATCGGTCGAAAACGTATAAAAACATTAATAACGAATGAAAAATGCTATACCCAACAAGACCCATCTATAAATATTAAGGGAGACCTAACTAGACTCAACCCTTAAAAATATTTACCAACTAGACCCAAACCCATATAGACCCAAACCCATCTTGACCCAAACCCATTTAGACCCAAACCCATCTAGACCCATCCTACTAAAAGACCCATCTAGACCCAAACCCATCTAGAACCAAACCCATCTAAGACCCATGACCCAACCAAATCCAACCATTTTGCCACCTCTAGTGAGTCTTATATCTCCGCCCGTTACATAGGCAAAGCTACTTTTTTAAAGGAAGGTACATAAAAATAACTAGACAAAAGAAACAAGAATCTATTGCTTCTTGCGACCTCGAACTCGAATATCCTGCTTATCGCATATAGATTGAGTCTCTTCAGAGAGCTCCTGGCCTTCATGCATATCATCATCGTACGGGTCTTCGTCATAGTCACCATTACCATAAGAATTCCTCCATTGTTCCAGCTAACTTTGAGTGCCAAATCCAGTCCTTTCTGAAGCCAAATCACGAACCATATCATTATCAACTGATGCAACCTCATCTTCACTATCATGATCACCCAGATACTCTACCTTTTTCAGAGGATTATCAGCTCTATCCACAAGAATAGCTTGCCCGTCAATAACTAAGTTTTCAAACTTTCCAATTTTATCCATAACAGGAGTAGTACTAGTACTACTATTTTTGACATTTTAGAATGAGGATCCGCTTGAATTAGCCCCGTTATTATCCAAATTTGCATCTTTCTATTGGTACCCATCTCCACATCATTATCAACCGAATTAAGAACTTCAAAAGGATTTGAATTACTAACCTTATTAGTAGAGTCCACACCTTTCTTTTTATTACCACTAGAGTTAGCAGTGGCTTTTTAGGAACATGTCTATATTGTTTGGTAGGTTTAAATCCTACTTTTAACCAACCAGAATACCTTTAGGAGCTTGACTAGTCTTTTTTAGATTCTTAGTCTTACCACCACCTGTATTCTTCAGACATTCCTCATGATTATGTCCAAAAACCTTACATGACGCACACCTAGGAGGTTTTCATTCATACGCAACACGGATATTACATGTATAGTGGCCCTCCCCAATAATTTTTGGCATAGCCACCACAATGTTTTCCTTTAACTCCATATCAGCACGAAGCTCAATCATAGCTTGACCTACCCCAAGATTGCATGCATATATCAGATGTATAAGAGTCAAACATTAGAGGAGTACCTAGTTTAGTAGCAATGGCACTCAAACCATCCTCGCCGAAAGCCTTGATAGGTACACCATGGAGTTTAACCCAAACTGGAACAGTACTAACATCTTCTTTTAATAGGTTCACATCCGGATGCCTTTTTTTCAGAATAAGCAGGTTATTTCGAATAAACCATGGACCATTTTCAAGCATAGCATCTAATCCATCCATGGAGCTAAATTAATAGGAGAATAATCCAGTATACGAGCTGAACATTGAGCAAACAAGCTTATATTTACCCCAAGAGTTCCTAACATAGTTAGCAACAACAGGATATGCCACTCTCTACACTATCATGATCACCCGGATACTCTACCTTTTATATGTATTATAGATACTTAATATATCGACTATGCTATTGATTGGTATGTTTAACTTAATTTTTCAAAACTCTATCGAAGAATACTTAATTGTAAGGAACAAATATATGTAAAAAAATGTGATGATAAATTGTTTTAACTATAGTATTGTTTAAGTATGTGTGATGTGAATCTAAGTATATATAAATATCAAGTAACTTTCGATTACGCTAACACCACTCTTTTCTTGAAAACAAGTTTGTTAATAGAGATACTAGAAATAAATTTTCGTTGCCTAAAATGACATAGCGCCCTTTACCAAATGTATAATAGATTAATATGTTGTGAAATCCATCCAACAACAAAGTTGAAGGAAAATGAAGGAAGTACAATTTGATGTTTTAAACAAAGCAAACACTTTTAATCCATAAAAAGCTGTTTTGAATGGCTTATTTTTATCCCAAACTTATCCTAAATGATTACAAATAAGAAAGTAACAAGCTTTTGGTCACGAAGCTTATATGGAAAATTAGCCGAGCCCAAAAAGCTTATGATAAGCTACGAAATAAGCTAGAATCAAAAACCACAAACACTAAACCCACCCCGAGGCTCTTGATACCACATGTTGGTAACCTATGATATCATTTTCACATAAGAATAAAAAAAAGAGAAATGAAAGAATTGTAGAGAGAGAAAGTAGAGAGAAAAGAAAGAGTGGTGACTTGAAACAAAGATTGTGTGTACACAAAATGAAAAACCAACCCTTCTCCATATGTGGAGAAGGGGTATTTATACCTAGAGTCCTTATCTTGGACGCCTAGCTTTTCTACACGGGTCGGGCTTGGGTTTTGGTTGGGCTTAAGCCCGATACACGTACAATATTAGATTAACTAACGAGCCCGATACCCGTAACTTAGCCTATTACAACCACTAGTACAAAAAGTGTTTTTTAAAGCGATTAAAAGAGGTTTTTTAAAACGGTATTCGACCGTTCGATAATAGAGGGTTGTAAATAATTAGCATGCTTTTTTAAAACGGCTCTTAACCGTGTTAAATAAACAAGTCTTTTGAAGCGGTAACAAAGTACCGCTTTAAATAATCATTCCTAATTTAAGAAAAAAAAACATAATTTATTGGTTTTTCCTTTTCAATTTCTACAAATGATTTTTTTCTTCACGACAACTAATATCCATTAGAAACTACTCATCCTATAAAAGTTCATCTGAATATTTACTTAACTTGTAAACAAGAAAGATAAACTAGTAAATTTATGACTATGTTGATCTTGTAATGCAACAATAAAACCAAAAACTATGAAATAAATTATAATTTATTAACAATAATGCATAAATCACTTATAGCCAACATATTATTCTACAAAGTAACGACTAATAACATAAGACAAGATCTACAAAGTCAAAATCTACAAGTGAAAGTCAATCAGCTCCATATCCGAAATCACAAGATCTGTAACAAGAACAAAAGAAAAGTGTAGTATTAGATCCAAAAATAGATAATTAGATCCACAACATAAGAAACAAAACGTAAAACAAGAAAATAATTTTTAGATCTACAACTAATAATCCTTATAGATCTGATACAACCATTCTTCTGTCACAGTCTCAGCGAGTTAACGCGATGACGATCTAGTGAGCTTCGTTTCGTATTTGTGTGTGTTTATATTGAGAAGAAAAAGTGTTTGTGGTTTTTGATGCGGTGTTTGTGCTTTGTTACATCTGAGAGGAGAAAGTGAGAATGTTTATGTTTTGTTTTGGTGTTTATATGGAGTGACCCGGGTCAACTCGGGTCATGAGACCCGGCCGTGTTTCGGTTTTTTCGTATTTTTTTTATAAATAAAACATGTTAATTGTATATATTTGCGACGTAATTTTAATTTTACATGTTATATTTGTTAATAAATAATCTTTAGGCTTAATATATGAAATATTTCTTGATTTATATACATACTTTCTTTCAAATTATTGAAAATATATATATATATATATATATATATATATATATATATATATATTTTGGAAAACCGGGTTGACCCGGCGGTCCAACCGGTTGAACCGGTAACCCGGTGACCCGGTGACTCGACCGGGTCGATTCAAAACCCGGTTTTCAAAACATTGTGGAAAAGTCTTTGAACTATGATGAGAAATTGTTTCCAACTAAAGTATAGTTTAAGCATGTGTGGTGTGAATATAAGCATATGATTAATAACTTAATGAAAAGTATAAAATGTCTATAAGAGATAAATAAGCCGTAAAATCCACACATCAACAAAGTTGAAAAGATGAGCTAGATATAAGTTTTGTACGAGTAGATGTTGCCACGGTAACACATGAAACTTAACGATAAGTTTAAAAAGTAACACATAAAATGAAAATACAAAGGACACAATAGCGTAAACAAAACACAAAAACAGCCAAATATAAAAAAAACACAAAACACAAATAAAAAATAGTAAAAAAAAAAAACGTACAAAAAAACAAAAAAAAAACAGAAATCAAAAGAAGAGAACAAAACGACACAAAAGCATCAGAAATTAGAATTAACAACAACCAAAAAAAAAAATACTAACCACAACATAAACATATGAACACAACCATACACCAAAAACAAAGCCCCCACACACACCCGCCCGCAACCCACCCGCCCACCCCCACCCGACCCCCCCCACATAACACACCCCAGCCCCCCCCTCACCCCCGCCCACCCCCCCTCCCCCCCCACCACCCCCCCCGCCCTCCCCCACCTCCCTTAGCTCCCTACAGCCACCGCACACCCTCCCCACACCAACCCTAACGCACGCCCCCCCCTCCACCCCTCCCACCCCCACCCACCATCTGCTCCCCACACCCACCAAGCCCACACCAAGTCATTGGTCCTATATAACATCTAAAAAACTGTGAGTTTATAATCAAAACACACTTATACAAGAACATGAACGCATGGCGTGGCCCTTATGCATGCAACGCACTGATCACCACTTAAAGACCATCACTAAACGTATGCCAAGGTGTGCATTATAGATGGCCAAGGGTCAATAAAAAAATACCGTTCCTCCCAAAACTTCACCACCTCTGCATTTCTCTCAGATATCCCACCACCACCACCATTTGCTTTTTCTTCACAAAAATCTCCACCATGCAAAACCAAAAACATGATCATTTTAAGAACTTGCAAGATAAAATGTTGTCGGACATTACAGCAAGAAAAAAATTCGCTTCCTGATTTGCCGAAGGCGACAAGATTTGGGACCCAAAACCTAAAATTTATCGGTAACGTCAATTTAACAACCGAGCACTACTACAAAAAGTGCTTTCGAGACCGCTTTGACACGAAATCGAGACCGGTTTCCTGTATGGTCTCTAGGAGGGGGGCTCTCCATGTGAAATCAAATGGACCGGTCTCGACAAGGTATGTTGAGACCGGTTTTATGTTAAAAACATGTCTCTAAAACAAACTAGAGACCGGATTGTCTCATAAAAAACACGTCTCAAAAACCTAATAGAGACCGGGTTTATAATAAAAACATGTCTCTATAATGATTTTTTTTAATAAAAAAAGGGGTTGCCTAGGATTGCTTATTGAAACTACTAGTAGCTTTTTCAATAAGAAATCCATAACAACCCCTGTAAGTGTATTCCATAATCAATCCCAAACAGCATACAACCCTACAAATCATGCATTTCAAGCAACAGGACTGAGAGTAATATTGAGTTCTAGCCAACCAAAAACATCATTACTAAGTATACATGTTGAATTCGTCACCTTTACAATAAATGTATCGTCTTTTAGCTAAAACAACTAAAACACGTTATAACTAAAACCCTACCGAAAGTTGTAAACACTTTGTTGCACAAAGGATATCTTGAAACACTTTGTTGCTACGAAACATGACATGAGTTAAACCCTATCCCTCTTGATTAGCGGTATATGCCTAGGAAGATCAGACCAGCTATCTTATCAATTGGTGATCTTTATCGGCCAGCTCCAACAAAAAATGCATGCGACTACAGAATCTTTAACAACCAGTTACAAGCCTGCGTGTCAGTAGCATCTAGAAAAGCACCATAAGCATTTTTAATAAGAAATACAACTATATAAACACTTGAGTATCAATACATTTATAAGTATGTTAGTAAGAGTATAACCTTAAATCACTTTTCCATATTAATTCTGCATATATCAGAAAAAAGAAAGGAAATGTGAGGTTAACGATAGGCTACATAAAACGTACATATTCTTAACTCTAGGACTCACAAATGATGGGGAAATCATAATGCTCCCAACCATCAGCTTCAACATCTCTTAGTATTCAATGCGCCATGAGTCCTGAGAAACACAGTCTTGTTAAGATGATAACAATAGACGACGAACTAAAATGGCCATTGACACAATGCTTTGCACAAAAACAAAGTTATGTACATCTTGTTTAATCAGCTTCAACATCTCTTAGTCATGCTTTGCAGTCTTGTTTAATCGCAACCTCACTGTCGCCACAAAAACAAAGTTATGTACATCTCACATATTATAGCTTCATTCTATCATCTAATTCCAACTCACACATAATATAATAACAGATAATTAAATAGGGAAACTGTTAATATCTGTTGTGTCCTTTACCTCTGCATCTTGTTGCTGAAACAAGCTTAATTTGGAGTCAATAATAGCCCAAGTTTAAATGGTAAATAAGCAAGCTGAGTCGAGCACAATCTAAAATCGATTGTAATTTACATCGACTTTAATCATTAGATAGTCCCTAGAGTGAATTATGTGCATTCAACCCAATGGGGAAGCCCCATTTCCAAAGTCAAAGTGTCTGCAGTCAATAGACCTGCAATAAAAGGCGATAATGAAGTTAATATTTCTTAACATAGGTATACAAACAAAATAGAAGTTCATACTTAATACATCATATACGGCATTGATTCAATAGACAAGTTTGCAAGAGGCGTCATAAATAAGAGAAGAAAGGAGTTCTATTTTATATTTAACGTTGAACCAAAATGCTTATCTTGCATCAGATGAGTGCATGACTATTAAACTTGAAAAGCAATTTTGTCTTTGCTACAAAAATAGAAAATATAATACTAAAGTCAATGGTTTAAACCATGTTATAATACCTCACAGCCCAACCATCCTATATACAATAAAACAATCAGCAACCCGCACCTCGCTTTAGCCTTGGAAATCAAAACTCCCAAGTCTCCATAAGCTAATATTGCAACACAAAGCCACTAAGATTGCAACTCTGCATACAAACATAGTGATGATCATTTAAGAGCCACAAAACAAACAACCCAGAGGTGGACAAAACAACGAGAGGTGTTGATGGTTCTGAACCAATGTATAAGAATATACACAAACAAATTTACATTAGGAAATAATAAACATGTAATCAGGGTGGTTGCGTATGCTTATCCTATCATTTAAAACTTAAATAAACAAATTTGAGTGCGTAATTCAGAGTTGCTGTTCAGATTGGTTTTTAAGCACTCCCGAACATGATGAAAAGCTTAAACCACATACATAAGCGAGGTAACTAATTTTATTCATAAAGCCTTTTAAATCTTATAAAACAAACACTGATTAAGTAAGATAACTTTATCCTACAAAACTCCAAACCAAACAATTAATATAAACTGGTCTTGAAGGCAAAATTTATCATGTATCAAAAGAAAAGCCTTAACATTAACATACCAACAGATCTAAGTATAAACAAAACATAAAAGGAACATATCAAATATCGTATAAAGATGAAGTAATTACAACAATCTAAAAAGTTAATTCATCTTTATACGCACCTTCGATGGAAACATATGGTACCAAGAGCGGCGGCTGTAGCAAAGGTGTTTTGATTGATGTGTCGATTTGGGAGCAATGGTGGTACTAACGTGTGGGTTAGGAGAAGAATATGGTTTTTTTTCTTTATTTTTCCAAAAGTAAAATTGATAATACATCTGAATTTGAATTAAAGTGACCATCTGTGAAAAAGATAAAATATTTTGGGGGTAGAAGACCGGGTTAAAATATTTTTTAATAAACCGGTCCACAATAGGCTTAAATGGGGCCGGTTATGTAATTTAAAGCCGGTCTCCATTAATTGTTTGGATCAAAACCGGGTTTCTTCCTCATAACATGTCTAGATATTTTTGGATGGGCCTAATCCACTTTCTAAGACCTTTTTTTATTGGAAAGGGTCTGGATGAGGAGGTCTCAAAACCTTTTTATGTATCCGTGTCTAAACTCCAAATTGCTCATCCTATCACATAAGTCATCAATCACCTGAGTTTGCATCCAGATGTCATAGTAGTAAGAGGGTGTCCTACGGGTGTAGCCGTAGATGGACCTCCAACCTCGTAGGTGCTAGGAACAGTCACAATAGCTCTCAGGGGCATCACTGGGGCCATCAGCCACTCCTCAATCTCCTCATCTCCAACATCCTGATCATCATCCATGAACTCATTCAACTCCTCCTCGTCGTCAAACCCTGGATTCTCCATCGGCTCATCCATCTCACCTCCCAGTGGCACGTCCCACTTAATCCACCCATTTTGGTTGTCGGGTGCCTCGGCAAGTCCTGGCACAGGCTCAGCAGCGAAGAAATCAAACTAATGATCCAGCAACAATGGTACGTCCATGACACTATAGAGAAAGAAAATTACTTATATTAGTAACGTCGTATATATAGCTTAAACATATACGAAATTAAACTCATCATATATCAGGAATGATTTTATTATATAGCATCAATGCTTATAAAAATTAATCTTCTCGCGAGTAGCGAGTATTAAAATATATATATGGCAGTACCCCGTAGGACGGATGCCGTATATATATACATATGCATAATTATTAGTATACCAAGTTTTTTTTACCCACTTGCTAAACACATAATATGCAATTAAAGATACCACATAAAGCATATAAGGGATCGAGAAGGATGCGTGCGCGGATATCGGACCAGCGATTAAGGATTCTGGATCTTGAAAATGAAAGAAAAGAAAATCTTTTAAATTTTTTTGGTTATAGACTATGTTTTGAAAATGACCCAGTTCCCTATAACCTTGGCTCTGATACCAATCTGTAACACCCCCAAAATCAGGTAGCAGCGAAATGGTAATAATGGGGTGCTACGTCAAAGTACAACAATCAAGATATAGGAAATGACCATAAATGAATGTTTAAGATAAGATTTTATTTGATGCCATAGCAAAATATCAGAGTTTATACATTAGGTCCCATATGTTTAAAAAGTCGTAAACATTTCACATACATTTTTAATTAAACAAAAGTTTCATACTTCAAAAGACGACATAAGTTTTTATAAAAGATAAAAGTTTGCATTAAATATAGATAAACACAGAATCCATCTTCATTGATATTCGTCACGGATCCCGTCCAATCTTCATACCCTAGGACCTGAAATTACATGCTAAAAGTCAACACAAAGGTTGAGTGAAATCATTGGTTTGTCGGTAAAAAGGTGGACCACAAGATTTTTTTGTAATAGTAGACTCTGAAACGCATTCAGTAGTCCAACACTTTGTATTATTGCACTAAGATCATGACCCCGAAGCCTTAACTAGATTTGTGCCCTAATCGGAATATAGGATGCTTGCCAACAACCTAACTGTCTTCTCAATGTTAAATGCACCACGATCAAACTAGTGACCCAAGTAAGGTGGGATTGTCAGTCCCGATAGATCTATCCACAACACTCGCGCTTACTACAATAGTAATTAACAGTTCATGATAAATAGGGACTTCACGGCAATACGGTAACTTAGGCATTAATAATCAGGCAATAAATCTGGATAGCATACACTTTGTAAACACTTTGAAAACACTTGTGTCCAATAGTAAAACAAGCAACGTAATCTCACCCCGTAGATTTTGTAAAACAATCAAGTAGTAAAAAGGGGGCTATGGATTCACCTCGAGTAATTGGAAATCAACAAAGTATATCACACTTAGAAAATGTGTCGGATAAACGCCGATTGCAACCTAATTAATTTTAGGCCGTATGAGTACTAAACACTTTGATTAACAACAACCATATATAATCCTATATAGCTACATCACCATCTAATTGCATTTGTGAAATCGTATTCATAAAGTTAAAACGTTTATAAATATTTCATTAGTGAAAACGACGTAACTTTATCGTTTTAAGCCCGTTTCTTACGTCCATGCTTTCGTATTAAGACGAGTTATCAAAATTTTACATTTTCATATTTTTGACCTGCTGGTGAACAATACTTTTTACTGTTCATACCAGTTATAAAGTTATTTTTATACATTTAGTTATCGTAAAACCCGTAAACGTCGTATCTTATTCGTTATAGCTCCGTTTTTAGTGATTATTTCGAGAACGTTCTCATAATTAAAAGTTCTATTTATTTATGATGTTTTCTAAAAATAAATGTTTCTGATGAACAATAACTTTTTATAAAATTATTTTTATAAAAGTATTAATTATTGTAAACTTGTTATTAGCGTATCTCCTTCGTTATAAATTGGTTTTTCGAGTTCTTTATATGCTTACGATCCTTGTAATATGTAGTATTTTTATAAAACATAAAATCCATGCCTAAAATTTCAGACCAAAACAACCACTATATATCTTTTTGAGTTTATTTATATAACTTTGTTTTTATATACTTTTTAACTACATAAGTTACCACAAGTCCTTTATAACCTTTATATTATAAGTCTCATATATTATATAGTCCATTTGTCTATATTTTTCCAAGATCATCAAGATCAACAAGTCCTTAACATCAAATGAAATCATAAACTTTCCTTAAGTAACTTTTAATTAACTTGTTTACACCTATTACTTTTTTTATTTACACAAACTTGTACATCACTTATACATCCATTTTAACATGATATTAACATCCATAAAACATGTGTAAAAATATACAAAACCATGCTTACAAATGAAAGTCCAATTTACATGTTTAAAAGTATCCTAAATGGTGATTAACTATATAGAACTCATATATGCATAAAATGATAAATGTAAAGACATAAAGGGTTTTAGATAACCTTAGAGTGATGTATATGGATAATCAAAACATAATCTAAACTTGATTAGATTTTATAAACCCCAGCTTGCAAGATTTGAAACCCTAACCCTAATCTTCTATTTTCTTGCTTAACACTTGTAAAAGGTTTACCAAAAACTTCAAACCCATCTTAGTATGTCTTGATATGATGTATGTATGCTTGTTAAAAGTGTTAAAAAAATTTGTATGGGATGGTTGTGGTGTTGTTTTGAGACGTGGCCTTTAAGGGGAGACAAAAAGGGAGAGTTTGTTGGTTTTATTAAGTGATTTTAAGGGTGTGTATGTTATCTCTTAGCAATGAATCGTAATTATGTAATTATATTTATATGTATAGTCCATGATATATTCAACCACATAACACATGAATAAGTGTACAAAATTATAATCACAAGCAAAAATATGTTTTACATGTTTAAAAGCATCCTAATGGTGATTTCACTACATAGAACTTATATACACATAAAATGATAAATGTAAAGACATAAAGGGTTTTAGGTAACCTTATGGTGATGTAATATGATAACCAACACAATCTAAACCCTTGTTTAGATTATAAACCCAAGCTTGCAAGATCTTGAAACCCTAAACCCTAATCTTCCATTTTTCTTGCTTAACACTTGTAAAGACTTAACCAAGCCTTCAAATCTTCTTAGGACATCTTAGATATGTTGTAGGAATGTATGTAAATGTGTTAAATAAAATTTTGTAAGGATTTGTATGTTGTTTGAGGTTTGCCGTGGCCAAAGAGGAGGGGGAAGGAGAGATTTTTGTGTTTTACACCTTGAAAGTGAGAAGTGTGTGTGTATTTCACTAGTATGAGACCTTATATACATGGAAGACTAGTCAAAGACAAGATGAGGGTTTCATGGAGGTCTTTGGTCAAAAGGATGGGAGGTATGGCTAGGCTTAATGGCAAGTGATGTACATTGCTAGCTCATTAATACTTGTGTTATTTGGTTCCCTAGAATGGACATTATCCCATGGAAATGAGGGAATGTGTTGGCTAAATACTTTGAAGAGAAATGGAAGTAATACTTGCATTATAATTGAAAGTATATCTTGTAGTTTCTTTTATTAAAGTGTAAGACTTGAATTTAAGTGTCTTGGTTGCTCCCTATATATATGGGACGTCCATATATATACATATGGGTAAAGTTTTATAAACTTTGGGTATTGGGTATAAACCTGGGTATTTGTTGAAGCGTAGAAATGTTTTGGTGGTTCCGGGAATACCTAATCGTAATTTATCGCGAAACGTAACGTTTTACGTAACCGATAAAAATAAAACATAATAAGTAAATTATTACTTTAGTAATAATAATATAATGATTGTTTGACGTAAACTTTAATTTGTTTGGTGCCCGCTTACGTTGATTGGTGATTTTTAGTTTACGCGATTTAACGTATTGATTAAAATTAAAAGCAAACGCGTACGAGAAAAAAAAATAGTGAATTTAATAGCGTCGTACATTGATCAAAAATACAGATTGTTTCAAATATAGAGATGAAAACGAGCACTTAGACAAGTATCTATCTATCACCCAATTCATCAAGAAAAATGGATTTTCTCAAGATAGAATCAATCTAAATCTTTTTCCATTCTTTTTAACGCATGATATTGAAATTTGGTTTTATCGTCTTAAACACATTCTATTCATAATTGGGAAGAGCTGGTCTCCAAGTTTCTTTCAAAATACTACCCTCGGTCTAAATCGTTTTAGTTTTGGAAAGACATCTTGAATTTTCAGTAATTGCCTAATGAATAAGTATTTGAAGCTTAGGAAAGATTCAAATTATGTTTATAGAAATGTCCTGGTTATAGAATTTTGCTTATTGATCAAATATTAATGTTTTATCATGGAATAACAATGATTGATCGAGATAAACTCATGGTGGATGTCGGTGGTAATCTCATGCATAAGACTCTTCAAGATGCCTATGATTTAATTGAGAATTTGAAACAACATCATCTTTAGTGGGATGCCAAAGTGCAAGTTGACACTACAACTGAATTGAGTACTCATTTAACTTTGTTAAACTAACATAGATCACTAGAACACAAATGATTTTTAAAAACGGCTAAAATTTATTTTTATAAAAACAGTTTTGATTCGTTGTATTACCCATCGTAGTAAATAATAGAGATGACCGGTTTGTATCTAATGAGGTGTAATTTATACACTTTTTCGGGGTCATTTTACCTTTATAATCATGCAATTATGTCTGAAATATGCGTTTAATCATTTCTTTTTGTATTGTTAGCATTTGAAAGACGTTTGGAGGAAATACACGTGACTTGAGCTTAATTTTTGAAAAACCGGATAAGATGGCAATTTGGCTTTAAGACGGATTGAAGAGTCAAGACCAGAGAGTGGAGACGGTGTTTGGAAAAGATGCGACGCCGTATGGATCAGCTGTAATAAGAGTTACCCTAGAAACCCTAGCGTGGCGACGCATTTGGATTATTTGTGATGCCGTCGCGGTCTGAAATCTATATATACAAACTTGATTTTATGATTTTCATATACATTCTTAGATAGAATTAGGGTTAAAGTTTGTGGGAGGTCGACTTGTAGTAGATTTTGGGAATATTTTAGTGTTTCCCAACCCTTCTATATCATTCTCAATTGCTTGATTCAATATAGTGAAGTTCTTTTGTCTTTTATCTTTCAATATGTCTTATTGTTTGATTGATATTTGTGCTTCCTCTATCTTGAACATGCTAGGCTAGATCTCTTGAGTGTTTGCTTATGATTGCATGTGAATTGATATGTAAATCTTAATTATATTGCTTCTTGTTGGTGTGTATGCATGTTTAGACTCTAGAACCCTAGTTACTTAATTGTAATTTAGAGTGACCTTCTTTAGGGGGAGGTTGTTAGGAATTGAGAGAAGACTCGGTCACTACCAAAATAGTATCCCGTAGCTCGTAGTTAAACGTTCGGTTAAACGTAAGCTAACCGGGCCAAGTCCAAGGTATACCAAGGCTTAGCCGGCCCTCTTAGGTACTATATAAGCCCTCTACATCCCATGGAGAGGGTGTTGGTCATTTGTAAGAACACCTTTCCTATGTTATTTTACCCTCTCTGTCTATAAGTGTCATCCATTCCTCTCTCTCTCTAGTTCTTTCTTTGAAACTTATCTAGGTCTTGATTTGTGATATCATCAAAAAGAAACTTAGTCTTTAAATTAATTCAAATGGTTCAAAAAAAGATGCGCAAGCTTAACAATGTTTTGAAAATAGTCAACGGTATTTAACTGATAAAGTAGCTCTTAAAAGACCGGCCCATGCACGAAATACCACATAGCACATCAAATTATTCCACCGCTAAGCACCTGAGAAAACATGCTTAAAACGTCAACAATAATGTTGGTG
>BQNB010015373.1:0-73370 GCA_026074375.1 Tanacetum coccineum
TATACCACTCATGATCTCGAATTAGGAGCAGTTATGTTTGCTCTTAAAATTTGGAGACACTACCTATACGTTACAAAGTGTACTGTGTTCACTGATCATAAAAGTCTTTAGCATATCCTTGATCATAAAGAGTTGAACATGAGACAACGTTGTTGGTTAGAATTACTTACAGATTATGATTGTGAAATTCGCTACTATCCTGGAAAGGAAAATGTTGTAGCAGATGACTTAAGCCAGAAGGAACGAATCAAACTACTCAGAGTTAGATCATTAGTTATGACCATTTATCTAAACTTACCCATACAAATTCTTAGAGCTCAAACCGAAGAACTCAAAGAAGAAAACATCAAGGCTGAAAACTTACGAGGAATGTATAAAGCATTTGAAATACATCCTGATGGAACTCGTTGTATTAAGAACCAAAGCTGGATACCACTCTTTGGTAATCTGAGAGACTTGATCATGCATGAGTCTTATAAATCAAAATATTCCGTTCACCCAGGTTCTGACAAGATGTATCAGGATGTTAAGAAACTCTATTGGTGGCCTAACATGAAGGCAATCATTGCTGAATATGTTGGTCAAATATTTAACATGTTTTAGAGTTAAGACAGAATGTCAGAAGCCATCCGGCTTACTGGTACAACCGGAGATTCCTATGTGGAAATGGGAAAGAATCACAATGGATTTCATCACAAAACTGCCCAAAACCTCAAACAGACATGACACAATCTGGGTCATTATCGATCGCCTTACCAAACCCGCACACTTCATCCCTACTTGAGAGACAGATAGTATGGAATCCCTTACAAGGTTATACATCAAAGAAATAGTCTCCAAGCATGGTGTGCCAATATCTATCATTTCGGATCGTGACAATCATTTCACATCCAGATTCTGGCAATCATTACAAAGTGCTTTGGGTACTCAATTAGACATGAGTACGGCATATCATCCCGAAACCGATGGACAAAGTAAAAGGACCATCCAAACACTTGAAGACATGCTTCGAGCCTGTGTTATAGATTTTAGAAAAGGATGGGAAAGATACTTACCATTGGTAGAATTCTCATACAATAACAATTACCATGCCAATATCAAGGCAGCACCATTTGAGGCACTTTATGGTCAAAAGTGCAGATCACCTGTTTGCTGGGCCGAAGTTGGAGATGTTCAACTTACAGGACCAGAAATAATCCATGAAACCACTGAAAAGATAGTGCAAATTCGACAACGCTTGCAAGCTGCAAGAGACCGGCAGAGAAGTTATGCCAATATAAGACGAAAGCCTTTAGAATTTCAAGTTGGAGATCGTGTTATGTTAAAAGTATCACCTCGTAAAGGTGTCATCTGATTCGGAAAACGAGGAAAGCTTAACCCCCGGTACATTAGACCATTCCAAATCCTTGAACGGATTGGCCCAGTGGCATACAAACTAGAGCTTCATGAAGAGCTTAGTAATGTCCACAGTACTTTCCACGTTTCTAATCTAAAGAAATGCTTATCTGACGAATCCTTTGTCATTCCAATGAAAGAGCTTCGGCTTGATGACAAACTCAACTTTGTGGAAGAACTAGTGGAGATTATGGATCGAGAAGTCAAGCAACTGAAACAAAGTCGTATTCCTATAATCAAAGTAAGATGGAACTCTAAAAGAGGACCAGAATTTACATGGGAACGCGAAGATCAAATTCGTGCCAAGTATCCACATCTGTTTTCAAACATCACTCCGGCATCCAACTAAATCTCGAGACGAGATTTCTTTTAAGGGAGGGAGACTATAACAACCCATAATTTTCATCAATGTAAATATCCATCTATTAAATTAGATGCACTGTAATATCTATCTATTATATATATACCACCTTTTTACAGGGAAATTTTTGCTTTATCTCATTATGCAACGTAACTTGCATCTCTAAAGTAAACGAGCTCACGCAACCTCTACCAATGCCATCTCTATCTATGTTTATATCATGTAAACATCCTAATATGTCAAGTCTATATCTTAATATCATTTCACCAAGTACATTATCCATTTAACGTACTTTTCAAAACGTTATATCAAAACAAGCATTAAACGTTAACGTTTACATCAAAACCCTAATTATATGTAAAGTATACATATAAAATGAATGTACAATCCTCTAAAGCATGTGTACAAGTATCAATACACAACATTTGAATATCTTTTCCCTCCTGAATCAAGTTACAACTTTCTAAAGCTCAATGTACAAGTCAATAATGCAAGAAAGTCAAATTAGGTCATTTTACCTCCTAAATCACTTTGGTTTCTTACCACCACATCCTAACACTAATCCTAAACCTTAATCTACCCTTAATCCTAACCCTAATCCACATTTTAAAACCCTAAACCCTAACCCTAAATGAATCAAACCCGACACCCCTTTTTATGTCATTTTTACCCATTTTTAAACCAAGCACCTCCATGACCTCACCCTTATGTCACCAAGCAGCCTAGCAAGTACCTCCATCACCTCCTTGCTAATATACTTGGCCACCAAGTAGCTTTGTCACCTCCTTGTTTTCTTTTTCTAGCCGTGACCTCCAACACCCTCCACCATTCAAATCTATACCTCTAGCTCTCATTACTCATCATGCTAGCTTCCATGAATCACCTTAACTAGCTATGACACTAATCATTCAAGAAAACTTGGGCACTAAGGCTCCTTGAACCCTATAAATAGCCGAACCAAGCAACCATTCAAACCACACCTCAAAAACTCATACACTCTCAAATGGAGTCTTAACTCAGACCAAGAAGGATCAAGAGAAGTCCTTAAGCTCAGAATAGAAGCCAAGAAGCAAGAAAAACGAAGCCTTGAAGCCATTTCTAGGCGTACGAACCCGAAAACCCCATTTCGACCCATTTTAGCTCAAGTAAGCCTAAGATCTTGTTCCATAAGCTTATATTCTGTATTAGAATGTTCATAATACTCTTAATATCATATATGAACTCTTGTTTGAAGCTTTGAATCCTCAAACCCATGTGTTTTTTATTAAAACCCTAAAAACGACCCGTTTTGATTTTCTAGCTAACGAATCCTTTTTCTAAACTTTTGTTACGTTAGAACATCTTATTTTAGCTTATTCTAATAAGCTATAACCTGCAAATATCATTTGGAATCTTAAAATAAACTTGCATGGCTTTTTGGACTTGTTTTGCAAATATTTCCATGCATAGGGGTATATATCGTAACTTTCTGAAACTTATAACTAAAGGGGCTGAAAATGTCATTATTCTAAAGTTATAACTATAAGGACCTATTTTTCCAAGTTTCAAAGTTAAAGGTTTAAATTATATATATTTTATATATAAAGGACTAAAGTTGAAAAAGTTTATAAACCAAGGGTATATATTGCCAATTTTGCAAACTTGAAAATATAAAATATAATATTTTTATATAAATTATAAAAATATATATTAATATTATGAAACTCGATTTTATTAAAACCTGACACATTTATCGTTATTAATCATAGGATTAGAATCCTCTAAAGTTGAGTCAAACATGATACATCATGTTCACCAATCACAAATAAGTTAAATATATACATATTTGAGGTTGTGGTTTTGAGCGTTTTTTTTTTTTTTTTAAAACGGATAATGATCATTAACGGGTCATGATTTAGAAACTAGCTCGGTTTAGGGCTTTCTTGTAATTTCATGAAATGAGAATGAATATGGATTGTAAATGAAGTGTATGACTTTCTTGTAACGTGTAATTGATGGATTGTATAAGCCTTCTTAAGAAAATGGAGATAAAATGGCTATTTTGAATGTCATGCTTAATGACTTGTACATTGTGCTTTTAAGGACTTGTACCTTGACTTGGGAGGGTGTTTGATATTTTCATAATGGAGATGTTGTTTATTACTTGTACATATGATTTAGTAGCTTGTTCATTCACTTTAGATATTAACCTTTCATGGAATTAGGGTTTAGGGGTATACGATAACGATTTAAAGCCTTGTTTTGATATAGCGTCGCAAATGGTACATTATATGAGTAATTGTACTTTGTAAAAAAGGATATTAAGATTTGATTTGACTATTATGATGTGTTTGCTTGACATTATATGAAGATTAGGATTCTGCAGTAGGTTCGGTTTTGTGCTGAGTCGTTTTAACTTTGGTTTATGCAATGTTATGTTGCATTTTGAGGATATTGGTACGGTAAGTAATGTAAATAAAGCGAAAAAAAAATAATTCCCTGAAAAGGTGGGTTCATATATAATAGAATAGATGTCATTGAATCTAATTAAATTGATGATATTTACATTGATGTAAATTTGCTGGGTTGTTATATGTCCCCATCCTTTAAGAGTAATCTCGTCATCGAGATTTTTTTAATTAGATTTTGAGGGATGTTTGAAAAACAAATGAGGATATTTTGGCAATGATGTTCATTCTTTAGTTCACCCCTTGTAATTTTTGGTCCCTTTTAGAGTATCCATCTCACTTTGACTAATAGGAATACGACTTTCGTTTTCAGTTTCTGTGATTTTTACGATCCATAATTTCCACAGGTTCTTCTACAAAGTTGAGTTTGTCGTCGAGTTGAAGTTCTTTCATTGGAATGATGAGAGATTCATCGAATAAGCATTTCTTGAGATTAGAAACGTAGAAAGTATTGTGGACATTACTAAGCTCTTCAGGAAGCTCTAGTTTGTATGCCACTGGGCCAATCCGTTCAAGGATTTCGAATGGTCCAATGTATCGGGGAATTACGCTTTCCCTCGTTTTCCAAATTGATGATACCTTTACGAGTTGATACTTTTAACTAACTCGATCGCCAACTTGATAATTCTAATGGCTTTCGCCTTTACATTAAGCGTAACTTCTTGGTCGATCTCCTGTCGAGCTTGCAAGCGTTGACGGAATTTGCAGGATCTTTTCAGTGGAATTCATGAATTTATTTTCTGGTCCTGTAAGTTGAAACTTCACTCCAACTTCGGCCAGCATACAGGTTGATCTGCACTTTCATCCTCTTAAGTCGCTATATCTAATTGGTTGCTGCCTTGATACTTGCATGATAATGTTATTGTAGAAAATTCTATTCCAATGGTAAGGTGTTTTTCCCATTCCTTTCCCGAATATCTATGGTCACATGCTCGAGGCATGTCTTCGAGTGTTTGGGATGGTTTTTCACTTGTCTATCGGGGTTAGGAATGGTTTTTGTTGTACTCCATGTCTAATTGAGTTATCACAAAGCCATTTTGAAACGATTGCCTGAATCTGGATGTGAAATGACTGTCGACGATCCTAAGATGATGGAAAGATTGCTACTGCCATGTCGAGAAGATAGACTTATTTCTTTGATGTATTACATTGTAAGTGTTTTTCCATACTATTCAGTCGGCGGCTTGTGTAGGTTGAAATGTGCGGCGGTATTTTGGTAAGGTGATCGACAATGACCTAAATGGTGTCATGTCCGTTTAAGGTTTTGGGCGGTAGCCTTTGTAACGTATTAATCCGATTGTTTTTCCCTCATTTACCATTTCCTCATAGGATGTCTGGTTGTACCAGTAAAGCCGGATGGCTTTTGACATTCTGCTTTAACTCTAGAACATGTCAAACATTTGCCAACATATTCCGCGATGATTGCCTTCATGTTAGGCCACCAATAGAGTTTCTTTAGATCTTGGTACATTTTATCAGAACCCGGGTGAATAGAATATTTCAATTTATGAGACTCATGCATGATCAAGTCTCTTAAACCGCCAAAAAGTGGTAACCAACTTCGATTTTTGATACAACGAGTTCCGTCAAGACGTATTTCAAATGATTTGTCCTTTCCTCGTACGTTTTCGTTTTTGACATTTTCTTCTCTTGAGAGCTTCATTTTGGGGGCTACGAGATCTTGGGGGCGATGGTAATTTTGCGATTTACTGAACGGTGGATTATAGCTCTAACTCGGGAGTGGTTTTGATTTGTTTCTTCTGACATTTTATGGTATAAATCTACCATAACATTTGCCTTTCCAGGCATGATAGCAAATCTCATATTCATATTTGCGAGTATTCTAATCCATCGGCGTTGCCTCATAATCAATTCTTTTTGAGAAAATGTGTTGAAGGCTTTTTGTCGATCAGTGAAAAACTATACACCTTTCGTTCCGTGTAGTTAGCTGTCTTAGATTTTATGAGTAAATACCACTGCTCCTAAGTCAAAGATCATGAATGGTCGTAGTTTTATGCGTGAGGGTTTCGAGTTGTCGAGATGCATATGCATGACTTTTTCTTTTGTATTTTATACAATCATTGCCATCACAGGGTAAAAGACAATGTATCGTTATCCTTCTGTAATGCCTAAGAGTGGTGCTTCACAGAGCTTTTTGTTTAAGAAGAGGATCAAAGCTGGATTCTTGTTCTTCGCCCCAGATATAATTCTTGTTTTTCTGAGTTAATTTAGTCAAAGGCTTTGCTCAATTTGTGAAAAACTTTGCAATTTAGTCCATAACAAGTGACGCTATTATTGGTTTTTCCTGTTGTAGTGGAGGTTGTCCAGGTCTTCTAACAGCTTCAATCTTGGCAGTTCAACTTAAAGGTCCTTTTGCGAACTATTATGAGTTGGCTAAGTAAATGGCATAGATTACGAATCCAGAAATGAAGGAAATTAACAATTTTGAGAACTTGGGCATATTCAATTTCCTCTTTTCGGAGTACCTGTAGTAATTCACTCCAGGATTATTTCAGATGATTTGTGTTGTTCTTCTTTATTTACGAGAGTAGGATAGAATTTCACTCGATATATCTATACGAATTTATCCAAATATGGATTTACAAACACCGGTTATGAGATCCCATGCCACAGGTGGTTTGTTAAACCAAAAATGGCATGAGCTTGTAAATTCATGCTGCTCCCCGCATCTTGTTGGAAAGCAAGCTAACTTAGGAATATCTTCGTCTCTTACTCTTAGTTGTTGATTGCATGATCTTAAGTCATTTTTTGAGGGAGGGAGCTAAAATGCTTAAACCTTGAAGGTGATCGAAATAAGTCATCGATTCCAGGTATGGGTAACGATTTTTTTTTTTATGGTTTATTCATTCAACTCTCGGGTTTCGAATTGACCATTCCTAAATGACCTGTCTTTTCTTTTTATCCAAAAGAAGACAGGAGTCACCAGGCGATGATACTTGGTCGAATAAAACTCACGGCTGCTCAGTTCTTGAAGCTGGTTAGATAACTTCTGCAGTTTTGGAGAGCCTATCTATTAAGGCTGTTGAGCTACTGGCGCTTTTGCACGGGGGGATTACGTCAATTTGGAAACTCTACTTGCGCGAAGCGGAGGGAAAGACAGGTAGATCTTTAGGAAATAAATGGTGAAAATTCTTTCGACCTACGGGGATATTATTCTAGTCTTTTCTCGTCTGATTTCCTTTTCCATTTTCTTGAATAATGAAATAATTGAACAAAACCTCGGGAAATAAACCTTTCGGTTTTTAATACTCGATTATTGAGATTTAGTCGCGATTTTTCTGGATCCACTCTCGAATTGGATTAGAGTTTCACCGTTGATGGAATGTGAAGACCTTTCTCGGTCACAGAGATTTTTGGCATGTTACTTGGACAACCAACGTCCTTACTCCGATAACAACGTCGAACCTACCAAAGTTTATTCTTGGCATTGAGATCGATTTGTTAGGTTGATCTAATAAAAGCTTAGGTGCTAGCCTTTGTTAATTAGTTGTGTGTGCCTTACTTAAGTTCTGTCAAAGCCATTTTTCGTATATCATAAAAGGTATTGAAGATTATAATAGACGGAATATTTAGCCATTGAGGTTAAGAGTTTTGGACTTAAAGCTTTCTATTAGCTCCAAGAGTCTCAAAACACATACTTTGGGTTAATTGCTGATTTAGAAGACAGAATACGTCACCAGTACAGTCAGTAACCAGTGTATTCGGGTCTTGATGAGCATTTTTATCTCTTAGCATGTAGGCTCTTCCCTGGGCATTGATGTTGGTTTTTCGGCACTGATTTTTTATTAAGCCTTTTTCATACAAGCATGGCATTCAATTGTCACTGGTAGTTAATTACTCTCCAATGGCTGGCGTCTTGTTTCGGCAAGACAAGTTCTTGGTCAAATGCCTACTTGTTGCAAAATATCTACATTTACCAGTTACAAGGTCCCGGTGTGATGGAGATTGCTTCTCACTGTGCTTAATGGGAGGGTCTCCGGCATACCTTTTGTTTCCAGATGGAGTAACAGCATAAGCTCTAACAGCTTCTTGCCTTCGGTTTTGTTGTAGTTGGGTGTAGTGATTTGTTTGGTAGTGACTTATTGTTGGTGTTACGGTAGTTGTTGTTATCTGCGGGAGTTGTTGTTGAAAGTTTCTTCTGTTGTCAAACTTTCGTTTTGTTGTCACTGGATACTTGAATTGGGTGGCTTGGTTACATTCGTATCCATTAGCATTTGGGCTTTTAATGGCTTTCACTCCAAAGTTTGAGGTTTAGAGGCAGTTACAGTAGTAAGTAGGAATAAGTACATTTCCTTCATTGCTTCGTGGTAGTCCCCCCGATGAAAGCTTTTATGAGTTTCTCAGTGTTTGCACACTTGTTCGGGGAATTTGAATTGTTAATTCTTGGAATCTTCTACACATAAGGTTTAAAATCATTTCCCCGTTTATAGTCAGATTGTTAATAAAGTGTATTCTTCCTTTTTCTGAATTTTCTAGTCCGGTCTGGGGCAATTACTTGTGTGTCAAAAGCCTCTGTTTATACTTTAGTCCAGGTGATTTGATTGGCTTGCTTTCTCACACAGGCTGGGCATATGCATTCCACAGGACAAGGCTACGTCAGTGTTGAGTACCAGTTTGCAAATGTCACTTTGTTTTCTTCGGCACATCTGCTACGAGAGAATACTGATTCTGGTTCATTCAAACTTGCGGATACGGCCAACTGACTAACTTCCGTACCATTAAAGTTAAAAGGTTGACAGCTGATCGAATTTCTTTATAGTTTCCGTTTTTAATACAGGTGAGTTCAGTTGACCAGTGTTCCTAGTGGGATTACTAGCACTTGCCTTGTTGCAGCTTGTGCTTCACTGAGTCGCAAGAAAGTGACTCTGTTCAGCAAGCTAGTTTTTATCGCGCTTGAATTCATGGCCGGGTGCTTAGATGTTGACGTCCTTTTGGGAGGATTCTATCAACAAAAGAAATACGTAACAAGAATACAAATTTTGACAATGTTATGCTTAATAGATTAAAATGCTTAAAAAATGAAATATTTAGATTTATTTTGTGAACTTCTTTATGCATTTGTAGCAATATACAATATTGATTACCATATTTACTTAACAACGTTCAGGTATTTTTTACATTATTGTCTTGTAGGTGGCAGGTATGATTATGGTTAAATCAATGATGCATGCGATGATGGATGTATGATGAGAGATGAATGGAATAGTTTGTTAAACAACAAAGTATATTGACGGGATTGCTTTTGTATTATAGAAAAACTTGCCTTAGTTACTATACTTTAGTCAAGATTTGAACAAGTAGTGTTTTATTTATACCAAACATCCTCGTGGCTATAGTGTTAAAAGCTAATACTGGAATCTAAGCTAGTAGTTGGATGATCATTCCATACGGTTCTTGAGTTCGTTGATGGAGTCTTGGAGATTTTCTATATCTGCTTGGTGACGAATATGCATGTCGTTGATAATGTCTCCTAGTTCAGTGATCCTGAAGTGGGCTAGAGAAATCTTATGGTTACTTCCCATTTGTTTACGCTGGAGTTTGGGTAATTTGGGCACGGCTTGTTGATGTTTTGCTGACCAAAATATCAAATATCTTGTTGGATGATTATCTCGTTCCTTTTCCAAACCTTTGACTCTTTATCTTTCGAATATGCGCCAATACGATTGAGAGAGAGAGTTCTCCTAAGTAATTATATATTTTTCGATTTGTTCCTCATGACGCTCTATACTTGTCTTTCGTGAGCTTTCCCCATCTCAAAGACTTGAGGTAGGGAAAGAAAAAGAAGTTAGAAGAAGACTTAACGGCCTTGATTGCTTAGGTGACCAAAAATTCTTGGGATTAGGTATATTGAAGTGGGAGGGGTTTTGATAGTTGGAGGACCGGGATGGTGAATTTTTTCAGTATAAAAGGCTTGAAAAGCTTTCATGTAGGGATCATCGTGTGAAATCATGAAAGAAGTTGGGTGAAGCTAGAGGGGCTATTCCACAATGATTAGAATAGCTATTTTAGAGTATTGTTTTTCCAGGTGTGAAGTCGGGGGATTATTATCTGAAGAAGCCGGAGGAAGATAGTTTGGGGAAGTTTGAGCGAAGGATAAGGCATCCTCTCCACTATTGGAAGTGTAGGGATGGTCGGGAGAAGACTCATTCATGTTTGTTTAAACTAATAGCCCCCAGCGTTATGTGTGTTTCCCATTTTTTATTACAAATACTAAAACGTTTTTCACCGTTTCATTCAACAAATCTAGGTTTAATGCAATATGCATGCGTTTCAAATATTTATCTAGAAACATTTAAGTACTACAATGAAATAAATAATAGTCAACCCCCTGTTTAAGCGATTGAACGAAACACGCCCATATGTGGGCTTTCAATAAACCACTCCAAACTTCATTGGGTTGGGGTTTACCTACAAACCAAAATACCGACCCCATTTCGTGCTGCTGCCCAAAACCAATTGCACCCGCCTTTGTAGGTGCTGATGGAGGGCGAGCCAATAATACCGGCCCTATTTGCTGAAAAATACCCGTGGAACCCAAACGCCCCTTGGTGAGATTTCTGCCAACACACCAAACGCACCCTATTGGTGAGGGTAATAAACCAACCGCCACCTAATGGCGGACCCTCCCTCTGCCCTGACCAAACCGCCCCCGTTCGGGCTGAAACCGTCGAAACATACACCCCCCATTGGGCTTGCCATACTCCTGGAACAGCAAAACACCCCCTGCCTGCATTTTTATAAAACCTACACACACCCTTTTGTGGCCGGTGTGAAGACACAAACAGACCCCTGGCCCCCTTGGCTGATAACAGCCCAACTGGAACTAACCCTTTTGATTCAATAACCAAAACAAAATACACCCCTTTGTGTGTGGCTTTATGATACAACCCAACGCCCCTTTAATTATTTGGTGGATGAAAACTAAAATCACCAAACGCATCCCCCTTACTGTTTGACCCGGACCCCAAACAAAACCATATTTGATCTATATCATAACCTTTTTGGTGGGTGGCTATCACAGCCAAACACACCCTATGCGGTGGCGGCGATGGTAAACCAAACGCACCCTTGTGGGTCGTTGGCACCCAAACGCAGCCCAGCTGCTAACCCGGACCCCAAACACACCCTTATTGTTAATAACCAAACGAACCATTGGACCCCAAATAGCCCTCGTGGCTGCTAAACCCACCAACAAACGCCCTTGTGGGCTGTTTTATTAAAACCGAACGCACCCTATCTCGGTGCAATACCCAAACCGAGCGCACCCTTGGTGCAGACTCGAGAACCAAACGGCCCCATGGCTGTTCCAACAGCCAAACACCCCTTTCTTGTTGAATGACATAAACCAACCGCAGCCCACAGTGGTGGCTGCCACCACATCGAACGCACCCTTGTGGTGTATGAGACGAACCAAACACACCCAACCCGGCTGTTTTACAGCCAAACAAGCACCCCCCTGCTGCCATGAAAACCAACGCACCCTTTGGGGTGTTAACCCACAACCGCACCCCGGCTGTGAAACCGACAAGCCAACGCACCCTAACGGGCTGATACTACCCAAACGCAGCCCCCGTTGGGTTTATGACAGCCAAACGCACCCTTGATGGTGCTCATCAACAACAACCGCACCCTCGTGGGTGGTTTTAAACAACCAACGCAGCCGAGGTGGTGCGTGGCTGTGGTGGACGTGGGGATGGTGATGGTGGCGTGGCTGTTGGTGGTGACGTGGGGGTGGTGGTGGCGCGTGGCGGCGCGTGGGTGAGGGGATCGGGTAGATCGGGTCACGAGGAGCCATTTTGGAGTTCGCCGGAAAAATCCGCCGAAAAACTTTTCCGGCGGCGGCGTGGTGGTGGCCGGTCGGCGGCGGCTGGTGGCCGGCGGTGGGGGTGGTGGCCGGATAATGGGGGAGGGAGAGAGAGTGGTATGTGTTTTGTGTGTGTGTTTATTTGATAAAAATGAAATGAGATGTATAAGTTTTTATATATATATTAAAACTTATGATAATTACCCCATAGTCTAGGGTTTATTTTGTAACTTTTTATATAGTTTTTGATAAAAAGCGGTTCGGGACTCGTTTGAGTGACTTAACGGATGTTTCAAAATACGAAACTTGCGCCATTGTTTTCCAAATCATTTTTCCGATAAAAACGAGTATTTACTTGATAATATTTCATAAATATCTTTATAACATTTATAAAAATGTTCGTTATTTATTTAGTGAACCGGTTACGTCTCGTCCGAAATAAAAACAAAAGTAAATTTCTAACCCATATATTCGCGTTATCAACAAACGTTTTCGAATAAAATGATGACTAATTTATTAAATATTTTTATTTAATAAAAATGATAATTAAATGTAATTTAATTATTTTCCCGTTTCTAAATCTTGCGAGGGCATTTCAGTCACCTTCTGACTGTTTTCGGGTTTCGGTCAAAACTAAAAAGTTGTCAGGAATGTCGTTTTACATCAAATTGCTTTAGAGTCCGAATAATGAAAACGTGATTTAGCTGCTCGTTTTTGATAAATCAACTTAGGAATAACATATATCTCTTTTAAATATGTTCCGAAAAATTACCGGTTACGCGGTAATCGCTTTTATGTGAAAATAAAAGACCAAAAGTCAAAAAGTCAAGTCAGACCCTAAAAGTCAAAGGGTAAAATCGTCATTCAAAATTTCGAAAATTCTCGGATGTTACAGTACCTACCCCTTAAAGAAATCTCGTCCCGAGATTAAATTTGTGTTATCCGATTGTGTGACCAAGGAAAGACTTAAGGTTTAATAAACTCGTTCTAAACAAGACGCTGATAACTTTATTCAGCAAAATTCGGTGTTTCTACACTTCTCAATCTACCAAAAATTTTGGCTAGGTTTGTCCAGGATATTTAATCCATCAAAATGGGTATCTCAAAATATATCATTACAGATCTTATGACTGGTATAACCGCGTTATAGGGAAAGTCTCATTATAGTGAAAACCTCAAGAAGAAGGTGTAGTCGCGTGAGTATGTTTGTATAAGTTTCTAAATGTCCGAGGACGGAGTCTCGTTTCTACTATCTGTAAGGTTCGATGATTCACATCAACGTGGCTTATGGATGTAAGTACCCAACTTACTTGGCAGTACTAGGATGTATCGCGACCTAAGTCTTCCTACTAGTGGCCCGAAATGAATAGTCCAACTATCTGTTTCGTCGATAGGTGTTTATCTCGTTTAAGGGGAGTTGCATTACCTATTGGATAAAGTTGTATCAGTCGGGACCGCTCCAGGACCCAACAGCAGCGACCATAACGTCAATACTATAACAAATGGTGATGGGATGCCGAGAATGAGGACATTTCGAGAAACAATATTCCCAGAATAAAGTTTAACAAATGGGAGGAGCTCGCGGAAGAGCTTATGCGATAGACGGCGGATTATGGTACTCAGTCGTTCGCTAGTATGAGGACGAAACAACTCCATTAACTGAAGTATGTAACAAGTATTGGGGTTAGTTCCACAAATAGTTTACGATCGCAAGGATTTGCAATCGCAAAAGTAACAACTTAAGAATGAGATAAGGTAGTTCCAAGTGAGGCCTTAAGATTCTGCTGAGTGGGCAAGACACGATTGTGTCTCTATACCCTTATAACGAATTCTATGAATATCGAATTCAGGTTCATACACTGATGCATATCGGATACAATAAGCCCACTCATTTATAATTTCATATATAACATAAATAAGCGCCAAATTTTATGTAGTAAGAAAATGATAACTCATGTTCGTGATTTATAAAATTAAATATTTAAACTGAAGAGTGCGTCCCAATCATTTCAAATAAAAAAAATTATAAATCATCCTACTTAATCAGTCCCCCGTGCAATACTTGTGCTCTCATAACATTCAAGGTGGTCGACATGACATGCAAGTGTTCTACTGATATGGGACGAGTGTTCCAAAACTCGTCTTTGGAATCTGGGAGTGTAAAAACTGCCAGGCGATATCAACATAGAGTTCAAGATAATTAATGAGTACTCGGTTAGAGTAAATACGATGAAGGTCCTTATAAACAAGTTAACATAGCAATTAAAACCCCCCCCCCCCCCCCCCCCCCCCCCCACCGCCCCGTAACAATCCTCCTATTACAAGTCCCGCCCAATACAAAGACTTGTAATATCAGATTCACACATAGAATCCAAGTAAACAGAACTGTGACCGGTTTTGGTTAACATAGCAATTAATCATATCAAACCTCAATATTATAAGTCCCGCCCAAACAAGACTTGTAAATATTAGATTCATACATAATTCCATGTAAACAAAATTATGACGGTCTCCGTGTAATACAATATAGTATAAAGCTATGAAGAAAAATAATATCCTTAGAGACCATTGTTTAACTTACAATGTCTGAGAACGAAGTGAGACCATTGCGCAACTCACAATGTCTAAGAAGCAAGATGAGACCATTGTATAACTCACAATGTCTGACGAGTAGAATGAGACCATTGTGCAACCCACAATGTCTTAAAAATATTCTGGTATTTATATAATAACTCTTATATAAATAAGCGTACGATATACGCAAAAGATGTAAGCATATATATTACATATATGTATGTCACGTAAGCACTTAATGCAGCACGTAATGTAAGCACATAAGCAAGTAGCGTGTATGCACTTTGAAAATGTTTGTTGTGATGCAATGTTTGTGAAAACGGTTATAGTCTAGGGTAAAATATGCAACCTAGTTCTCTATAACCAGTGCTCTGATACCAATCTGTAACACCCCCAAAATTATACAACAACGCAGCGGAATACCACATGGGGTGCTACTTCATAATACACAGCGCTAGATACAAGAGAACGACCTCTAAATGTGTCGTTTGTAAAACAATCTCGTTGATTTTCTGAAATCAAAATAATAGTTGTCCCATAATTGCATCACCATGAAAAACTTGAATGTAAAGACTCCAATGCACATCAAATAATCCAAGCATCTAATTCACCTTGATCAAAGACCACGATCAAATAATCCAAATAAATCACAACCGAATCTGCAACGATCTCGGCCACGACCCCTTTTTCGGTGTCGACACAATCAAATGCACCCGTTTTGGTGTCACAATAACAAACGCACCCGTTTCGGTGTCACAATAACAAACGCATCCATTTCTGTTGCAAACCCAAACTAACCCAAACCCGACGTACCCCGTGTGGTGATAAACCACGAAACCAAACGCACCCCAACTGTGGTGAAACCACAGCCAACAAACACCCCCCCTAGCTGCTAAATCTATAAACAAAACGCACCCTTCGTTGGCTGTCACAGCCAAACACCCCTTAACTAATCAACCAAACGCCCCTTAACTGTTTATATCAAACCAAACACGCCCTATGTGGGCTGTCACAGCCAAACGCACCCTCGTCGGGTGGCTGCCACCCAAAACAAACGCACCCTTACGGCGAACAACCAAACTAACGCACCCTAATTCAATCTATACTACACTAAACGCACCCTTTTCGCTGTACATACGCCAACCAAACGCATCCCCCCTAGGCTGACCCAAACAGCCAAACGCATCCCATGGTGCTTACCATACAACCCAAACGCACCCTTGGCTGTTTTAATACAAACCAAACGCAGCATCTTGCTGTTGGCCCGCGAACCATACGCACCCTTGAGGTGCAAGACAACAAACCCAACGAACACCCCCTTGATGTTATAACCTTAACTCGAACCCACCCCTTTTGTTCATAACCAACCCAACCCGACTGCCTGTGTGGTTAAACCACGAAACCAAACGCTCCTCTTGCTGCTGACCCGGACCCCAAACGCACCCCTGTTTCTATAAACAAAACCAAATGCACCTCTTTCGGTGACAGAAAAACCAAACGGACCCCGGTGTGGTTTTTATAACCGAAACCAGACGAACCCTACCTGTGGTGGTTCACCACCGAAACAACACCCTTTTCGGGTTGCTTATAAAACCGAACGCACCCTGACTGGTGGTTTGTAAAACCAACCGCACCCTCGTGGTGCTGCCATTAAACCCAACGCACCCTTTCGTTTCAATCGAACCCGACGCCCCTACGGCTGTGGTGGTGGAGGTGAGGGTGGTGATGGCGCGTGGTAGCGAGTAGGTTAGGGGATCAGATAGATCGAAAGGTGAGGAGTATTTTTGGGTCCTTCTCGCGGAAATATTTTCTGGCGGTGGGTGGTGGTGGCCGGCGGCGGCAGGTGGCTGCCGGAAACATTGGGGAAGAGAAAGAGTAGTGAAGGTGGGTGTGTGTTATATGTATGAAATGAAAGAAAAATATAATAAAAGTTTTATTTATAATGAAACTTTTAATCTTAAGTGACAAGTAACTAATAGTTGGAGGGTTAATTGTGAAACTTTATAATGAAATTTTGGTAACTTTCAGTTCGGGACTCGTTTGAACTAGTTAACGGTCGATTCAGTATCGAACTTGCGCCATTGTTTTTCGAAAAACTCATTTTTCCGATAAAATGAGTAATTCACATCGACTACATTTCATAAATGATTTCTAAAATTTATTTAAAACATTATTATTTAATTTGTATATTTCAGAATAAACATGTCCGTAAAATTATCCTTAAACTCGAATATTTGCATCATCAACAAACGTCACTGAATAAAAATGATAATAATTTATTAAATATTCTTAAATACAAAAACGTGAATAATTAAATGTAATTTAATTATTTTTGTGACGGTACTCGTTCGAAAATAAATTTTGTCCTAAACCTTATATTTTTACAAAAGTGTTTTTTACAAAAATATAAACACAAAATAATTATTTATAAAACAAAATGTTTTATTAAATTAATTAATTTAAAATCAAATTTTTCCCTCCAAAATGGAAGGTTCTAAAACAGATAACACATTCCCCACAAAAAGACAAAAAGGGGAGCGTAGTCTACGGCGACCCCTTATAGGCCTGACGGCCCCCTTATATATTAGGGACCGCCGTTAGTACAACGGCTCTTTTTTTTGCCTATATATACTGGGCCACCCCATCTGAAAAACAGAACCCCTTGTCACGAATTTTTTCAGATCTATTATTCTCTCTTTTTCTTTTCTTTCTTTCTAAAACACATATCTTGATCACTAACATATCTTAATATTGTCTTCAAGTGATTAATTCTTTATTCCTCCCTTCTTCTAATTAAGTGCAAGAGAAGAACAATCGTATTCTTCTACGTACGATTTGTTATCAAGTGATCTCTCTCTTCCTCCTCAAGATCACATATCTTCATTACATTTACTTTGTGTTATTGTGTAAATTGGATTGAGTGTAGATCCAATAGTGTAAATTGTGTATTGGTGTGATTTGGATTGTGTGTCAATCTAAGTGTATATATCTTGTGAGTGTATAAAGACTTTGTGAAGTCTTAAATTGGTTCTAGCTAAGATTAGGACTCGACATCTAGCTTAGTGTCGGAAAAGAAAGTAAGCGACGTGTAAACGGTTTTCTCCGCCTAAAGGGAGCTTGTTGACATAGTGAAATCTCGAGTGGAGTACTCGGGGAGTGGAGTAGGAACGAAGAGGTGCTTCGTTGCCGAACCATTATAAATCTTGGTGTCTTGGTTTGATCGTTTCTTTCTCTATCTTTTTATTATTATTGTTTACTTTGTTCATTACATTAGATAATTTAGTTGTGATTCATATTGTTGATTGATTGACATATAACTCGAATCAAACAATTTTCTAAGCAAAGTTTCTTAAACGACCTATTAACCGGTAAACTATTCAACCCCCCCTTCTAGTTTCCTACAATTGGTATCAGGAGCAAGGTCACTCAAGATTTTTAAAATATATTGTATTTTTAAAAGTTGATCGATCTAATGGATTCCGACAAATATCTAAAAGAGCAATCTACTATGCAAAGACCACCACTCTTGAAAGAGAAAGTTATTTATTTATTGAAAAAATAGATTCGAGACATATTAAATCAAAAGATCTAGATCATTTGGAATGTTATTATAAATGGTGATTTTTTAACCTTATTATTTTAAAATATTGAAAACCATACTTGATGAGGTTGTCCCTTTTGAAGAAATCAAACCGTGATCTAAAAAAGGCTTTCGAAAGAACAATGAATCAAAATGGTTTTTACAATGCCTTTGCCTAGAAAAGAATATGAACAAATTTTCATGTGCAATAAGCGTCAAAAGAAATTGGAAAACTTGATATCCCCCAGACAAGGTAATAAACCAATCAAAGGATAATAAGAATCGACCTTTTGGTTTCAACAATATGAACAAATTCGCCACTCTGAAGACGAATTTATAGATAGTGCATTTGCTAGATTTAATACTATTAACACTAGTCTTAAAAGCTCTTGATGAAGGTTATTGCTAGTAAGAACTTACTAAAAGTTTCTCGGGCTCTACAGATCCTAAATGGAGAGTAAATTCACGCTAATAAAGAGTTGAAAGACTTCACATCACTATCTTTTTGACGATCTCATTAGAAACCCTCAAAGTCCCATGAGATGATCATACACCCAAGAAAAGATTCTTAAAATAGTTAAAGGCAAATGTTGAAAGAAATCTGCTGCTTTAAAGGCTAAGAAAGAATCATGATGAAGAGTGTTTCGACTTCCGGTAGTGGAAGACCAAGAGATACTCCATGGGTAAGAAGACTTTAAGAAGTTCTTTAAGAGAAGAGGTAGATTTTTAAGACAATCGCGAAATGACAAAAAAGGACCTGTCAATAGAAGCGAGACGATAAAAACGGCAAAAGTAAAAGGAAGTGCTTTAGATGCGGAGATCCAAATCATCTTATTGGAGAATGTCCAAAGCCACCGAGAGACAAGAACCAAAGAGCATTCTTTGGAGGTTCTTGAAGTGATAGCGGTGAAGAGAATGATGAAAAGATCCAAACGAAGACATGTCTTGTAGCCAAGTCATCCAAATGAGGTAGGTTTTTGAATCTTCATACTTTGTAATGAAACCTCATCAATTGATATTTAGCTTTAGCAATGAATATATAAATTGTGCAAATGATTTTAAAAGATAATCACTGAAAACAAAAGTTAAAAGCTATGTAGAAATATCTAGAAATGAGCTCAGAGAATTAAAAAGATTAAATTAATCCATACTTGAGAACAACAAGGAGTTGACTCGATTAGTGCCAAAGTGTCTTACACTTAAAATTTGAAAATGAAAGCTCAAAGAAGAATCTATTAGATTAAACAAATTTGAAAAGAGTACACACTGCTTGAATGAAATGTTAAGTAATCAAAAACCCTCCGGTGATAAATTAGGTTTGGGGTTTAATTCATTTGAAGCATAATCTAGTGGAACTAAGGAAATAAAATTTATAAAAGCTCAGAAAAAGGCATCTCCTGATGGAGGTCCCATAAATATGGGCGACCCCCTTAATATTCAGGCGGCCCCCAAAATAAATATGGGACCGCCACCAGTAATGTCTATATCTGAGAAAAGTGTGTCTTTTCAAAAATCTATTTTTGGTCTCTATGACAAAACAACATAAATTAAACAAAACTAAAGTTCCCATTGCTATTGACAATGAAGTTAAACAATTCTATAAGCCACTGTCAAAACCCGGAATTGGATTTTCGAAACCAAAATGTTAGGATATCATTTCATCACCTTAAACACCAAAATAAGAAAAATAGATTTTAGAGAGAGATAAGTAAAAAAACAAAGAAAAAATGGTTACTTGTTCATAAAAGAAAAATGAGAAGCATCACCCATCCACAAACCTTGGAGAGGTCTATAAATTGTACAAAGAGTGAACTACTCTTTGGGGCTGTGTGTTGGGATGTTCATAATACAACACAGTGGGCTTGAGCCCTACAACTAGGCCCAACTAGCTTAACTAAATTCCCGGAAAACAACATTTTAAATATACAAGGCTCGGGAAATATTTAATGACCACACTTTAATAAATACAACTGCGAACAATCTCCCCCTAAAGGGGGGTCATACAATTGTGGATCCTTCATGTGACGATCTTGAGTCTTGGAGCCTTGAGATTCTTGGAATATCTCCTTTTGAAGTTCCATTTTGCATAGCTTGTGATCGTTGATCTTGATCTTTAAACTTGACATTCTTTGGACAAAATACTGATATCGTGGTCTTTGGCTTGATTTGGTCTTGACTTCTGAGATTATCAAAACTTTAATCCTTGATCTTTAGGCCCGGCCTTTGCGATCTTTGTGTCCTCCACCCTCATGCTCCAAGATCTTGAAAGCTTGCTACAATCTCCCCTCAACATTTCTTTAACTTGAATACTTGAACCACAAAATGTACTTATTGAGGAAGTGCTTGTTCATCAGGAATGCGGAGACTTGATGAGATTGAGCTTTCATCTGAATTAAATCTTTGTGGAATTGACATGAAGGTCTTCGAATCTGACTCGTCATGGACTAGAAGAGTTAGCAAACCTGTCAGAAAAACCTGCAAGTATAGGATAGAATAAAACATTATGGATGAAATTGTCTTTGACTCAGAATAAGCTAAAGTCTCGTCCCCGCGCTAATATGGTGTGCAATAACCACGTTCCCCGATAATCAGTATAAATACTAGCCGTATGATCGGTAAGAATTCAAAAGAATCTCTTTATATGGTTTCGCAGCTGCACAATCCGTTCTCGTTACCGGAGCAACTCAAAAGCAGACAACACGGTAAGAGTAAATCATATAGTTATACTAATTCTTTCTGATTGAGTCGTTCAATTCATATTACTGATGCAAGTTTTGATACAATGTAGAATCGCACCAGCGTATTCCTTTCCAGTTTACACAAGTTGATTCATATAAGAATATCTGCAAGTCACCTACCCAGAGCTTGTTTTTGATGTTGGCATCAAGAAGAATTTCCATCTTCACTGTATGAATACTAAAGAGTATCACTCTGATGTTCTGGCAATTAATCACAAGGATTAATGCGTAGGACTTAATGATAACTCGAAATTTGTATAATGATGTACTACATATTTGTATATTGTAATATGGTGTCCTATGAGATTTTTTGATGGATCCCGTTGCTCAAGACTCTATAAGTGCACATTTTGTTTATTGGTAATCGAAGCAGGCTAGAGCAGACTGTCACCTTTCAATATCACCGATCTCGGAATGAAGAAAGCCGATAGAAATGTGTTTGATCTCCGTGAGAAAAGAAACATAAATCTTTTGATAGATTTATGAGTGGGTAAAGGATGGTTTGTGCATTTCACACTGGGGTCCAATTATGACTTGTCTTCAATATCAGAATCATCTTTGTGATTAACGATAGATTATGTGTCAATGACCAACCGTTACTGCCTAAGGATGTATGGAGGGCTTCTCTTTCTTTTCTACCCTTTATCCCTTACAAATCTTTTTCATTCTTCAACCCTCCAGTGCATACCGCGACTTCATGACTATAACCTTGTTGGGTTTAAATGCCAGCATAGTCCCATCTCAGTCGGCACTATTCCCTTATACACACTTTATACTCTCCATTTTTTCAATCATACCTAGACCTTCTACTCTATCTAATGGAAGGTTCCTGGGTAGATCCCTCACAGTCTGGCTGGATATGGGAACGAATATACCTAACCTAACCGCCTTAATCACTCCCTGAGAAATAACAGTTGGTCGGTCTTTGAGATATTGCCATGAAGATCCATAAAACCATTTGATGAAAAATCAATCAACGTGTCTGAGAAATCATTTGAGACACATTGAGTATTTCCAGAGTTACCAAAAAGCTCCCCCTATACATATGCACTATTTTATATGAGAAGAGTTTAGCGACATTGCGAGGTTATGGAAGCACTTATGATTGAAGATCGTAACCATTATTAATCCCGTATTGAACACATGTATAATCACACTATTCTCCCCCCTCAAAATTGCATATATGTGTTTACGAATTTTTGACAATTAGTGATAAAAACAAGTAATGTGTCCGGAATTCCACATGGAGACCTAACAAAGTCTGGGGAGAACAGGAGGTGCAAGCAGAATGAATCATATATAATACACCCCCTCAATTAGTAGACTAAGATAGAAAACTTGGAGTGTGGAGTTTGTTTGAGCACAACATGGTTGAAATAATTTGAAAAATTTCTTTTTGAGGGATATCTTTGAAAAATTGTGCTCAACAAGGAAAATATGTGAGAGATATATCTTATTTTTACCCATCATTTTCCTTAGAACTTCTCTGGCATTCAAAACTTGAATTTGTATGACTTTGCTCAAGACCGAGAAGATATGTCTTACCCAGTTGTTTAGGGATAAATGTACATAAATGAACATTTCCATTCCTTTGTATAACACGAGTCTAAGCTGACATTTTGCTTAGAAGTTCGTACAGAAAAAAATGAAGGACATGTTTTGAAAGCATTTGAAAACTCTCGCTCGAACATCAATTATTCACCTGTGTTAAAAAATCAACATTTCTAGGTGCGCAAATGTTTATCGATTGTCGATAGACATTTCGGTAGAAGATACTTTTTGTATTTTTGAAAAATTTTTTGATTTTGTATTTGTTTATATAGGTATTTTATATTTATATATATTGTTTTTTCTTGGTTTTAGTTATTTGTAATTTTGTTTTTCTGATAAAATATTTATACAAATGAAAATACCGATATTTTGCAAGACATGCACGTATCTTTAGGAAGAAAACTCGGCATACCAAGGCTAAAGACGAAACCAAAAATAGTTGAATCGGTCTACTGGAAGAGCTTTGGTGAAGAGTCGGCCAGTATTTGGTAATGATGACCGACTTGACAAAATACAGTATCAAATCGGACCCATTTCTACTTGTTCCTTTATGAAATGGTAGCGGACAGCGAGGTGTTTTTTGTTCTTGAGTGTTTTGGACAGTGTTGCAGGATATGTCTATTGGCCGATATTCGAATCAACAGTAGATTGGAATCTTAATTGAAGGTGAAAGCCATAGTCCCGTTAACTGTGTCCTCATCAAAGACTTGGGCACAGCAAACGTATCGAGACCCAATATTCTGCTCCGCGGTAGACAGCGCAGTACAATCTTGTTTCTTTGGAGAACCGAGCTAACCAACTTTTTCGCCTAAGAATTGAGCTCCATCCAGAAAAAAGTTCTAAAAAACCCCCTCCCCCCTTGAAGGAGGTCTTTACATCGCCTGCATAAATCACATCTGAAAAATCCGGTAAGTTCAATACCAAATCCTCGAATACCAAAGACCCGTATAACGGTTCCCTTGAGATAACGAAAGATCCTTTTAACCTCCTTGATGTGCTTCTTCTCGCGGTTGGCTTTAGCCTGGTACCGAGCACATAAACAATGTTAGCATGTACAATGTCCGGATCCTACTGACGAAGATACAATAGGGCACCAATCATGCTACGATATTTTGTTGCAAATCGACGTTTATACCCATTTTGATCCAGGTCAAGGCTTGTCTTTGGATCTCGCATTTGAGTACCAACGGGAATCACAAGATTCCATTCCAATGTTTTAGTTAAGGATTTTCTAACACGAATTGGACTGGGTTTTATAAAGATGCCACAGGGGATTTGTTAACCTTTAGTAAACTAAGGAAAAAACGTCATATCCTTCCCCCCATCATCGACATTTTCGAAGCGGCTTTCTCATGAGGTCAAAAAAATAGTTGGGTATACCAATGGTGTGAAGAACCGACAAAGATAATATCATCAACGTAGACCTGACCGACTAGAATGGTCATCGTCAAAGCGACTTATAAACAACGTATTGATCAATTATTACCTTTGAAGAAGTGATTCTGAAGGAGGAACGTTGACAATTCATCGTACCATGCCCTTAATGCCCTGGTGCTTGCTTAAAACCCATATAAGACCTTCTTTAATGAACTTGTAAGACATGGCTTGGATGATCAGCATCGAATGAAACCTTTTAGTTTGACGACACGGAGATACACGTCTTCATTGAGGCGTACCATCCTAGAGAACAGCAGTTTTTCACGACCATAGTTGGAACGATCAGTGAACGATTTGTGAGTGCAACATATCAAAAAATATCCTTATAGCTTTCCACTTCTACAACCGGAGAGCGAATGAAATCTTCAAATCTATTCCTTTAGTCTTTTTACCTCTCCCCCCACTACCTCCCCTCTTGGCGGTACCCTCTCACAAACAGACGAGACATTATTTTCGGAAGACCGTTGTTCCTTTTTCAATCATTCTTGTATTTTGAATATACCATGTCCAAACGTGAGAGGGTGTTTAAGTTATCCTGGAAGAGGAACTAAACACCCCATACATCAAGCCTTCTGAACTGAAGAAAGCTCTTCCTGGCCATTGATTCCAATCCATAAGGGTCGGTCATAGCCTCTTTGACATTCTTTGGTTCACAGTGCTTCAGTGCTCTACTCGATAATGCATAACATTCACATTCACTCATCGGGATCGCAGTGATGTCCTTGTCAAACTGTCGAGATGTTCTCCTATCACTTGTTCCAGAGGGTGATCCTTAGTCCATTGATATTCATGAGGGTATGGTTGGTAAAAAGTAATCCATGTTCGATGGATCCACATATTGTGATAGATGAAGATTCCCAGCATCACTTTGGAAGGAGTAGCAAATGATTGACAACGTATTTACATTTCGAACATATCATTTTGAACATTGTCAGCATTGTTGCGGGTTGACTGACCATGTTGTTTAATGTTACGAGCATCGTCAACGCTCCTGAGAAGAATTTGGACAATATTGTAGCTTAAGAGGAGAATTTGTTGGTGTCGGTGCTGTGTCAGCAGTTGTTGTAGTTTGCCGTTGGAGTCTGAAGAAGCTGTGGTGCTTGAGCAGCCGGAGCATTCCTTGGAGCAGAAGACGTTGACACACCAATAAATCATCATAAACATAGCTTTCGAACAGTAAATCCAATTCACCTTCAGTTGGTTCTTTTTGAGTTGTATTGTTGACGGAACGATAAGTAAGATCTGAGTCCTACTGAGGTTGTCACAGAAGTCAATTCTTTGAAAGCCCTGGTTTTGAAACTGCTTTGTTCAAAAGGCCATTGCTGAAAGCTCTCAAATGTCACAGTTCATTGTCTCCATGATTTTCTTTGTCCTTCGGTTGAAAACCCTGTAAGACAGAACAAGGCAGAATAACCAATGAAAAAGCAAGTATCACCTTTTGCAACCAAGCTTCCCAATATCTTCACGATCATTCTTGGGATAACAAGATGCCCCCGAATACATGATTTAGAAAGGAGATATCCGTTTTTCCCCCCTTGCCGTTAATGAGCTCGTATGGGTGTTTTGTTAAAAACTGACGTAAATGATGGAGCGGTTTGTTGAGTGTGATCACGCAGTAAGCAATGCTATCATCCCATAAGAATAACGTGCACGAAGAGAAAATCAACATTGTTCTAGTAGCCTCAACTAATGTACGGTTTCTTCGTTCCAACAACTCCATTTTTGTTAGAGGTGTTCGGACAGAAGACGCTTGGTGATAAGATGCCAACACTATCAAAGTAATCCTTTAAGGATTTGAATTTTTGAATTACTTGTTCCGTATCGGTTCTTATGATGGATGACAGGTACATGAAGTAAGGACATAAATTTTCTCAATAAGGTTTTGAATCAATTCTGGTGCTTTAATCTTGTTGAACTGAGAAAATGTACCCAAGTGTAATGAAGTAATCGTCCACATCACCAAAACATATCGCTTTCCATTTATGCTAGCAATTTCCCTTGGGACCACACAAATCCATATGAAAGAAGATGTACCTCCGCTTATAGTTTGTAGACAGTTTTGGGTGGGATGAGACGCGCCTTTTGCTTTTTCCTCCTTGCTCACATGGGAGGGACAAAGGTTTCTTTGGTGATATTAGAGATTTTGGAAACTCGGTGACAAGATGTTTTTGCAAGGTCATTGATGGTGTCAAAATTGAGAAGGATAAACGTTGATGCCATAATCCAAGACTTGGTAGAAGATGCTCGACATGAGGCAAATTGGTTGATGCAAAGAGCCATTTCATGAGATATTGATGTGTAAGTTTTTTGATACTTTTTCCTTTTAACAAATCAACTCCCTTCTAGATTTCTGACAAACAAGTGTTTCCTTCTGAACGCAACCCTCTAAATTTGAATCAAAAACTGCCCAACCGAAGAATATTGTGCCTCCAAGCCCTCAACCGAAATAAACCGCTGGTGATCAAAATATTTCCCCATTGAAGATCACCGAAACCCAAAATTGCAGCAACATGATCATTTCCAAAGCGAACAGTTCCCAAAAACTTCCATACGAAATTGATGAGAAGCTTTAGATTCCCTGTCATATGCTTGGGAGCTAACCCTAGTTCGACGCACCATAACAAATTTGGATAAACTGCCAGAAAAAGAAGTGAATTTGGAAACCGTTTGTATTGTAGGATACCGAAGAGAGTTAGAATTGACAAGCATTATCACCGCATGTAGAGCATTAGATTGACTCTCAATTCTACTGGATAATGCGATATTTTTCCTTTATGTCAAAAAAATCTTCCAGTTGGTGACCACCTAAGGGCAAAAATCTAGGTTTACTAGGCTTAGGTGAAGCAAGTCCTTTTTTCGTTGGACCCCTACTTTCTTAGCTTTTTAACCTTTTGCTTTTGTTTCCTTTTGATTTTCCATGTTGAAACATTTGGCCTTTTGTTACTTGCCCACGAGAATTCATGTCATTCACATAATTAAAGCGCACACAGACATCATGATAGCATAATTAAACATTGCTTACACATAGCACAAATAACTTCAGATTTATCATTCCGAATAGCAAGCTTAACGTATTACATTCAGATGACATATGTTTCTTATTCTTAGAAAATCCAGTAAATACCTATGGTGTTTCTTCTACTCAACATCTTTATACTTGTTGCAACAACTCTTAGACCATAGTGAACCCTATCGATCATTGTATTGCTCCTATGGCTTGTGGCCGTTCGGGTTCTTTTAGCAATGTTGTCTACTCTTCTGTAAAGATAAACCATTTGAGTCAGAATTAACATCTTTCTTATGACGACATAAGGTTTGAAAAAAACGGTGATTGGAGTTGTCCCTATAAGCTCCTCCTAACTTGTTAGGGACATACTTTTTCATTCCCTAGTAAGGCTTAAAGGATTAATCCCTAAACATTCCTGGGGCAATCACATTTCATCTTTCACAATTTTTGATTCTTGTAGGGGTGGGCACCTGAGTTTAAGTGACTGGTTTTTGACAAATCATCGTCTCATCAACCTTTTGAGGAAACCGATGTTTTGATATGTTGTATTGTTCAGATTGAAATGCATTTGGTATGTATCAACAACCAAGTTTTTTTCTACAGGTATGCAAAGACGTTTCCTCACGTTTGATTGATTTGCAAACTAGTATTCGTACTCGTACCTTTGGTGTGGTGTCCCACTTGTTGCGAAACAATTTATCAATAACTGGGCTCTTAGCTTAGGCAATTTCATAGATCATAATCTTGTAATTTGTTTTGCAAAGAGTCAATTAATGATTAGCTTTGAGCACAGTGTCACAGAAATAGAGACAAAAACATGTTTTTTGTATTGGTCTTTAAGGTGACATTTCCTTTTCATAATTCCGAACACTGAAACTCTAATTCCGACCTTCTTCATTTTCAAGTTTTGAGACAAAGGATCAAGGGTATTTTGATACAACATGGAGTAACCGTACTGTGAACCGCTTGAGAGCACCCAACTGAGCTTGCAAACCGTTCGATTTTTTGTTGCAATGTCATTAAAGCTTTAACGTAAACGAATTTATGTCATATTTGCATTCTTCACACTTTTTGTACCAATCATTCCAAAAGGTTTAGCATATCATACTCCATTTAATAACAATATTCAAGACCTATCTTATCGTATCGGTCAATCTCAGTTTGGGAGATTTGGATGAATCTACAACCGATGAATTTTGCACGTAAATAGACATAATGTCTTGACCTAACAACTGCTCTCAAAGACGTCTCAATTTCCAATTCCAATGTCCTTGTGCGCTTAGCAAGAGATTCCATCAGCTTCTTTTTGCCAAGAGATTTTAAAGTCTCGAACAAATTTGCTGCTTCTTTCAAAAAATTAAATGTTCAAATTTTGATAGTCTAGAATCCACGTTGGTTGATGATAGGAAAAATTTCTTCTTTAAAATTTTGTGAATCTCTTGATGTGAGCACTGGACGACCAATATGGTGAGTATCTAAAGTTCTTTCTATGTTTGACAACACGTGAAGAGCACAATGGGCATATATAACACATTTAGAAATTTTCGTGCTAACACTTAAAAATCACAAAACTAATGCAATTTTTTGGTTTTTAGATTGGCTTATATATTATTGAGATTTGGAAGGAGGAGGTGATTTTAAATTGGTTGTTACATTTTTTGAAAAAAACTCAATTATTATTAAAAGGTTGTTACAATTTATCTATACTGCATATAAAGCATTTTGCCTCAAATGTATAAACTCAAAACTTAAAACTTAAAAAATTAATGCTTCAAACGCATATAACAGTTGTACACGCATATAACAGTTGTGTGCATACGCATATTATAGAAACTTTTTAATATCATTAATGGTGATTGTTAATTTGGTCAAATGTTGAATGGTTAAAAATACATATGCACAAAAAATGTATAAATAAAATCAGTTCAAGTATATATAAAACGTTAAACAAGCGGTTTAAGTAAAAAATAAATGTTAAGTCGTACGGAGTATAAGAAAACATACGTACAAAAAATGTATAAACAATATTAATAAACATTAAAAAACGTTAAAAACCTATAAAAAACGTTGGAAAAAACGTTTAAAAAAAAGTTGAAAAAAGATGAAAAAAACGTTGAAAAAAAATATAAAAATAATAATTAAAAAAACTCAAATGGACTAAATCATTCAACGTCGTTATTTGTTTACCGGAACTTAAGTGAAGTGCATTTATCTTTTCAGTAAGACATTGTTCTTGATAAACAGACTTTTGATAACATCTTTCAAGTTTGTCATATTTTTCTTGACTAATTTTAAAACACTTTTCTTGATTTTTATATCTAGCAAGCTCAGTGGTCAAATCAACATTTGTTTCTTTCATTTTGCGATTGATCGAGTTGACCTTTTCAACTTCAATTGCCAAATTATTATATAATGATTCAAAATAAGCACGTGTTTCCTCAATAGTTGAAGGATGATGATCTACTGTTCCCCCATCTTGTTCCACACTAGAAACCTCATAAATAACATTACTATCATGCTGTTGTACTTGGTGTGGTTCAGGAATGGGCTCGAGTAGCTCAGTATACTACCCCTCTTGAGTAAACATATTAAATATCTCATTATCATAGCAATTGTCATAGTCGTGTACCTCAGTTGATCCGTCTGAGTTATAGACGGGAGCTTTGTCAGTCTGAGTACCCGATGTCGATGCTTGTTGCAAATTAGCCATCAAAATGCAGTTTGCATTGACTTCCTCAATCTCATCAAGATCCGCTGCAGAAGCCATCAAATTAAATTCTTCAGCATGGATCTGAATTCCTGCTTCTTCCTTTTGAGCAATCAGCAACTGATACTGAAGATAAGCAACATCCCTTCTCCTTGGTCTGACTGTGCAGTTCCTAGCAAGATGACCCAATCCTCTACAGTTGTAACACCTTATCTAATTACCATTATTCCCAATCGCATCACCCTCAACCTGTGCTGCTACAACATTACCATTCCTATTCGAATTCTAATTAGCAATCCCCGGAACAACAATTAGCCCATTCTGATTTCTAAAATTTTGAACACCCGGATTCTGAATTGCATTATGAACAACCTGATTCCCGACATTCTATACTGCATTATACCCATTCTGATTCCCAACATTCTACCCAGCATACTGTCTAAACTAATTCCCACCATTGCCTCCAACCATCTGCATCTGTCTGTCTTGACCCATATTCATACCCGGTTGAGCAATCTGCCTATTACGTGAGTTTGATGAAATTCTCTGGTTGTTGTTGGTTGGTGTTGAGTAGTTTAGTTTGAATGCCTTAGCCATTAGAACAAGTGCTATGTTCATTGCGGTTTTGGATTTGTAGTGTCTTCGGGATTTGGCATTGGTTGTTGCATGTAATTCTGGTTGAATGATGGTTGTGGGTTATAGTTGTTATTGTTGGGAAGTGGTTGTTGCATGCAGGTACTTGATAATGGTTGATCTTGGTGAAACACTAGATAATTAAAAGGATTGTTGGAATTTGGCATGAGTACCAAAGGATCATGTGTTTTTGCAAGTCGTTCAGCTCTTAGATCATTTACCTCCTTTTGATTGTACTTCAAAAAATCATACAACTGAGTGTAATCTGCTGTATTCAAGTCCTTTGTTTGATGAACAATGGTAACATGTCGACTCCATTGAGGTTGTAAGTTGTTTAGGAACTTCAGATTACTGACAATCTTTTCTGGAAAGTGTTTGTTTCTTTTGAAATCATTCATCAACTTTGAGAAACGATGATAGAAAGACTTAATCGATTCCCCATCAGTGGAAGTAAACATTTCCCATTCATTAAACAACTTAGCCTTCTTCTCTTGAATTCTAATATCGGAACTTTTCATCATTTGTTGAACACGTAACCAGATTTCCTGAGCAGTTTCACAACTATCAACAACAGCATAGATGTCTTTAGGAAGATCAAGAAGAATAGTCTGAATGGCTTGATCATCGGCTTCAACCTGTTTAAGCTAATTCTTAGTGAGTTCAACGTTTGTCTACTCATGAAAGGTTTTATTAACAGGAACTTCACGGTATGCATCACCTGGTTCGGGAATCATTCGTCTGACATATGGACCATTCATAATGGAATTGTAGATTAACTTTCCATTTGGTCTACTCTTATCATACCAGAGAAGACGTGATGACCTAGGAACATAGTTCTCTTTGTTCAGCATAGGAGGGCGGTTTTCGAAACCGGCTGCCTAAGTGTCTTGTTGAGTCGACATTGCAAAAGTGATGTGAAATGATATGCAAGGATCTTAAGTAGGTAAAGTGATTTTTGTTGTGGATTGAAACCAATTAATGTTCACAGGATTTTACAAGTCTTAGATTTAAACCGAGAAAAGAATTGAATCTTTCGCGAGATTTTACAAAATTAAGAAGAAACCGTGAAACAATGATTAATTGTTGTTGAAATCGTTTTTATTTTAGAATAATTTGAGCTTTTGTTAACGATTGATAAGCTTAAAATGACGAACGGTGTACAAACTTTGAGCTTAAAATGATTAACGGTTGATTAAAGCTCAACTAAGGACTAACGGTGCAATAACGATTCACGTTGGAGACAAACTGTTGAATTATAAGAACCAAGGACTAATGGTGCAAAACAATTCAACAAGAAGGGTTAATAATCAAGTAAGGAAGAGAGATGAAATGGCCTTAAAATGCAAGGACTACATGTGACATTTTTGAAATCTTGATAATTAATAAAATTTCCCTCCTTTTTTCTTTTCATCTTCGTTTGAAATTATGTTATAAATGGAACGTTTCTATTTTCTTTCTCGCGGAGCGGTACGGTTATCGTCGGTAGAAAATAAATATACCATGATGATCGAAACGAGTTCACGATCGTAATGGTATAGATTATAAGTCCTGTAACTAATCGACACTCGAAACCGAAAAACCCGAAATAGCTTAAAACTGCGAGTCTGGTTATGCTTGTAAACTTACGAGTCCGGTTATGCTTGTAAACTTACAAGTTTGGTTAACTTGTAAACTTACGAGTCTGGTTAACTTGTAAAATTGCGAGTCTGGTTAACTTGTAAACTTGCGAGTCCGGTTAACTTGTAAACTTGTGAGTCTGTTTAACTAACAATATGCGTATTCGGTCACAACTTGTAAGTGCTAATATGGTTGAACTAGAAAGATGCGTATCCGGTCAAGCTAGAAGTTACGAGTTTGGTTGACAAAGGAAATGCGTATCCGGTTGATGAAGAGATGCGAATCCGATGGTCCTTCAACAATTGTACTAGCGTCCTTGCTTTTGTCTTTATCGTCTTTTCTTCTTGCTTGTCTTCAACCCGATAATACCAACAAAACCTAAACGTCCTTGTACCTAAAACTTTGGATCTTGGTCTCCTTTTTTTCAAACCGATGGACCACTAGATAAGAAGCTCAAGAATAAGTTGATTTACAACAAGAATAAGCTTCGAATAAGCTCTTAAATAGTAATAAGCCACAACATGAATAAACCCAAATAAGCTCGGTATAAGCTTGAACCAAACTACACAAACGAACCACAATAAGCCAAAAATAATGAGCATACAAAATTTCTTGACTTAAGCTCAAATAGGCTAAGAAAACGTGTCCATTTATCAACAAAGAAAATGCAACCCCTTTTTTGTTACTGTTTAAAATTGTTGCGATGCAAAAAAAATGTATTAGCCTAACTTGTGAGATTTGAACAGCCTAAAATCAAAAGTTATAGAGAAACAAAAGTTTTGAAAACCAAAAACTAGATAGGCTAAAAGGAAAATAAGGTACGAAGAAGAAAAAAATAAACTGAAATAGATAAGCTTAAAGATAAGCCGAAAATAAGCTAGAACAAACCACTACAACGAAATCACTAAACCCAACCTGGCTCTTGATACCACATGTTAGATGATATCATTTCATCAGCATAAACAAAAAATAAGAGAAAAGATTTTAGAGAGAGAGAGAAAGAACTAGAGAGAGAGAGACAAAGAGAAAAATAATTACTTGTTAAAAAAAGAAAATGAGAAGCAACACCCTCTCCACACCTGGAGAGGGCTTTATATAGTTACAAGAGATAAAACCCTAAGATGGTTTGTTTGGGCTTTATGTTGGGTCGGACCTAATACAAATGGGCTTAAGCCCGTCACCTAGGCCCAATTAGCTTAAACGAATTCATGTAAACTATGTTTTTCTTATACAAGGATCGGGAATAATAATGACCATCACTCTATGTAAAAACATGGCTAACAGGTCTTCTACTTTAGTCTTCTTAAACTTCACTGACTATTGTTTGGCACGACCTTATCTTTCATTTGAGTGCTCTTAAGCTTTGGTCTGCTAACATTAGTTATGTGAATTACTCCTATAGAGGTAGACACGTGAGGATTAGTATTCCTAGAAGAAAACTGAGGTGCTCTAGTTTGTGTTGTCCTAGTGTCAATTCGATACATGCCTAGTTTAATCACATTTATGTTTCTTACAGCTTGCCTTTCTGTTTGAGGCAAAATCTGCGTAGTGACTGGTTTAGATAAACCCTCTAACACATTAGTTTTGGGAACCGACTTTGTCTTTGAAAAACTTTTCTTCTCAAGAGAGTCTGAAAAAGGAGTCAGTTTGCCTAAAACTGATGGTTTTGGAATCCTTTGAACAATTGGTTGTCGAACAACAAATGGTTTATCAAACTTAGTTTCCACAGATTTTCCTTTGCGTTTCTCAATGAGTTTCTTTAACTCACTTTTGGAAATGTTCTTGTCTTGCAATTGAACTTTCAAATCTTGTATTTTGAAATATTGTTCACGTTCTTTTAGAAATACATTTGACGCTTTTTCTTTGCAAACTGTGTCATTTTTCACTTGTTCTTGACATTATTGTAAATCAAGTTCAAAAGAAATCGAGTGTTTTTCTAATTTAGCAAAACTTTGTAAAAGCTCAGTATAAACTTCTTTACTAACAATTTTGGTTTGTTTCAAAAGCTTTTGTGCAAGACATTTACATTCTTTCACTTTATGAAGATATAAGCATTGCAATTCAGTGTGAGCGTCTAAGTCAGATAACGAATGCAAATAAGAATACATAACATCAGTAGACACACACTCTTGCAGAAGTATATCATACATGTTTGAAAATTCTGCTTTATCATATTCAAGTTCATCAATTTCTTTTTCAAGAGATTCAACATACTTTAAATCCGCATGCATTTCTTGCTTAAGTTCATGAACAAATTTGAAACTATTATTCTGTTTCTTTAGGGCAAGAGGCATCAAACATGTTTTAATTAGGATTTCCATATCATGAGCAGTCGGTGCACGAAAATGATCATGAGAATGCTTTTCCTAAGCTTGATCAACAAGTTCTCTAAAATGATTTATGTTATTCGTCATTACATTATAAGCTTGTCTACTTTTACTGATTGATTTTAAAGTAGGTAAGAAACCGATGTTTTTGAAAATTTTTGGTTTTGATTTCACAAAAGATTTTCTCTACATTTTCTGTCTTACTTCATTTGTAGGTGCCAACTATTTATGATATTCTTGTGTTGCTGGTTTGAAAATTTCATAAAGACTATTTTGCTTTGTGTAATCATAAGGTTTCACTAAGTCTTTATTCAATTTTGATCTACTCTCTTTTTCAAGAGTCAATGTCTCTTCCCTATCAAGAACAAATCTGTTTGCAGGATCAGATGTGTCATATGGGATCTCATACAAACATTGCATTCAGATTAAGCTTTCTTGAGGTTCATTGGATTTGCAAAGGTTGGTCTACCATTGAATGTTGGGACTTTGGGAGCTAACATATGAATGGTTTGAATTGATTGATTCCTTTTATAAACAATTTCATTCAAAAACTTTAATTGCTTTTCCATTGAAATCATTTTGTCAATGTCTTTTTCTTCCTTAAGTTTCAAATCTGTTATTACCTTGGTTTTCTCTTTGATAAGACCTGTAGGATCGATATTCCTTTATGAAACACTGATATACTGTCAACTATGCGGAATCTAGTTGGCAGTACTTAAGAAGAACACACAATAGTTTCTCAAACGATTTCTATTATAAACCTTTTGAATCTGCCTAAATTGCAGATCCCTAATACAATACTAATAATTCTTAACTCGTGTTTTTCTATATCTCTTAATATCTTCCTAGAGATCCTTTTATAAACATAAGGATAACCTCTAGTAGATGTACAGTCCTTGTATGACATAAACACTAATCAATACTAATCATTAAACTAACTGTTACAAGATAATTACTAACATAACCATTTAAATGATAATCCTTTAAGATTCCTTTATCCACGGCAGTACTTCGATCTTTGACTGGCAGTACCTTGACTTTCTACTTAGCAGTACTTTGACCTTTTGCTTAGCAGTACGTTGACCTTTTGCTTAGCAGTACGTTGACCGATTGACTAGTTTTTCCCAACAAGACCTTAGTAATGTGACTTTGTTTGACTAACTCATCGTGTTTCTCTTTGACAACTGAAATTTCATAGGCTTTAAGTTTTAAACCTTCTTTTATGTCAATTTATATTTGAGCTAATAGTCCTAGAGTTTCATTTAACTTACATTCAAGTTTGTCATTTAAGGTCTTGTACGTCTCAAGCTCAGTTTGTTTATTTTGAAGTGGAATTAGACAACTATCCTGAATACTATTAGACTTCCCAGAGTTCTACTAGTCTCCACAATAATAGATTTGCACTCTTTCAATTCACGAGCAAGTGATGTGTTGCTTTCTTTAATTGCTTTTGAATGTTTTTATTTTCATCAACATCAAGTTTTAAATTTGCAATTAAATTAGCAAGCGCAACATGCTTATCATCACATTTTACAGCATTTTGGTCAGTCTGAATATCATTATCACACATATCCAGTGAATCAAGAATGACATTACTATCAACCTTTTCCACTACACATGTGTTACTAATGGATTCAGGTTTCTCAGAATACTGTCTCTCATTGTCAAACATATTATATTCAGCATCGTATTGTACCTGTTCTAATGGCTTAATATCAGTTCATGAGTCTGTAGTAGGAACCTCTTGAATATTTTCCATATAGCTGTAATGTGCTTCTAATTCTTGTTCATCTATTCTTCATACGTGTCCTCTAGCCAATGGCTTGCTCTTATTGTATTGGAACACCTTTCTCAGCTTGTTTGCACAACAACGTCTTTTCCTTGTAATACGAGTAGTCTTTTACCCTTTTTGGTTTCCTGCATTCCTTAGCAAAATGACCAAATTCCTTGCAATTGAAACACTGTATCCCAATCTGCTACACTACATGACTGCTTACAGTCTCCCTAGCCCCAGCAACAGTTACTGTCCTCTGATTCCCAAACTGCCCAGTCTGATTATCATTCTTGTACCTTGGAGAAGTATCCACATTCTTGTTTTTGGAGTTTGAAGAAGTTCTAAGGTTATTGTTGGTAGGTTTGTAGATCTTATTGAAGTACTTTGCAATGAGTGCCAAGTTTTTCTACATATCCTTATCTCTCTAAGCTTGTTCTGGATCACTGTCTTCTTCAGAAGCTGACTCAAATGGAGGTGTGATTGGTTTGGCTATCTTTTTGCCTTTGTATTTGGTAGATGCATTAGATCTGGTGGAAGATGATTGTTTTGATGTTGGTGCATATGGTTTGTGATATTTTCGTGCTTGATAATAAGGATCTGGATATGGTGGAGCAGCAGCAACAAGTGCTAATGGTTAGCATTCTTGGTTATTCTCTCAACATGGATTTCATTAACTTCCTTTTGATACTGTTTCAGAACGTCAAAGAGCTTGTGATATGAGACTGTATCCAAGTCAAGTTGTTGCTTGACAATTGTCACAAACCTTGACCATTCTGGTTGAAGTTGTTGAAGAAACTGAACTTTGATTTGCATCATAGTAACTGTCAAGTTGTTTCTTATCATTTCATTCATCATCTTGTAAAATCTGGAGTAATATGATTCCATGGATTCTCCATTATGAGAAGTGAATTTTCTAAACTCCCAAAACAAATTAGTCTTGACATTTTAAATGTTAAGAGATTCACCCTGTTGTAGCCTTTTAATAGCTATCTACATTTCATGAGCTGTCTTGCAAGCATCAACAGTTGAGTATATTTCATCCCCAATTCTAGTTAATAGAAAATGAATTGCTTCCTTTTCCGATTCACAATAAGCTTTGTTTTCAGGAGACATATTCAAGATTGTTTCAACTGTTGTTCATTCTGGAACTCCTGTAGAATCATTTGTTGCAGGTACAGCTGGAATTGTGACTATAGAAGGAGTGTAAGGACCTTCAAGAATGCATTTCCTCAAGGCATCACCATTTGGTCTTGTATCAATGTATCTTAAGAAACGTGATTGCCACTGTGTATATCTTCCTATTGCAAGCATTGGTGGATGATCTCTTGAACCACCTGCCATGATGTTGTTATGCATTTGACTATCAGTTGTGGAAGTTGTGATTGGAGTAGTCATGATGAATGATTTGTTTGTTATGAAGTGAAAATGATTTTGTAGGATCTTAAGTAGATGTGTTATGATTGAAGTTGTGGTTAAATGAGTGTAATTAACGTCTACAGGATTTTACAAATCTATGGTTTAAACCGAGAAAAGAAGTGACTTTTACGGGATTTTACAAAATCAAGAAGAAACCGAGAATGTATAATTGTTGTAGATTAATGTGTGTTGTTGTAGAGTTAATTGTCGTTAAAGTTTAAGTTTAAATTATAAGTCCTTGATTAATGATTGTCCAAGTTTGTGTGTCACGGAGGTTTGTAAAAGTATTAAATTTGTCCAAGTCTTTTATCAAACCACTGCCAATCTGAGGCAAACAGCTAGCAAGTCAATGAAAGCAATCTGCTGGTTAAAATTATAGCAAACCGCTAGAAACAATCAAGTTCAAACTACTGCCAATTATCATTAATCAAGCAATCAAACCGCTGGCAATCTTAAACCTGAGTAAACCGCTGGCATATCAAACCGCTGGCCTTTTTTCTTCACTAAACCATTGCCCTAGAGAAGTTATAAACCATTGCCTATAAATGCAAATAAACCGCTGGCAAAATTACATGTGACAAACTGTTGGAAAACTTATAAACTGCTGCGATACAAAACATGTTAAGCCGCTGTCCTTTTCTTACCAAACCGCTGCCAAGTTTTCAATTGGACAGAGTAACGTTTAGAGAGGTCATGAAAAAGTATATAAACCGCTGAACCTGTTATTAAACCGCTGCCAAACACTACAAAATGCTGCCTATTAAAATAAGCAAACCGCTGTTACTTTTTTATACCAAACTGCTACTGCTTAACACAAATCGCTCGTAGAATAGTGACAAACTGCTGGTTGTACTAGCTTTTGTTCTTTTGCAAATTAACGACTAATAAACAAAAAATAAGGACATCCTTTTGTTCTCTTGCTAGAATTCGACTAGAAAACAAAAAAAAATTACACTTTATGTCAAACTGCTATGAGTATACAAGAACTTAAAAATATGCGTTTTTAATACTCGAATAAGAAAAAGCAAACCAAATAAGCTATCTAACCACACGAATAAGCTATAAAAACATAAAACTAACTAGCTAGTAGATGGATTATGAGGAAAGTACAAGCTATTTGTAGTTTAAAAACCTAAAGCAAGCTAAACCGTGACTTAAGAGCTTATAAGCAAACCGAACCACAAATAAGCTAAGAATGCTTATCCATGTCATGAACTCATTAAACAAATAAGCTATAAGAGACAGAAACAAGAAAGTACAAGCTTCTCAAACTCTTAACCAAAACCAAAAATGAGCCGTAGGCTTATTTGCTTAATATAAGACACAAAATAAGCTCACACGGCACGAAACTAACACCTATTTACCCGAGGCAATTGATACCAATTGTTAGGAACCAAGAAATCATTTCACTTCATCATGGTAAATAAAAATCAAAGATTAGAAACAAGAGAAGAAAATAGGAAGAGGTTAGAGAGATGTTTTAGAGAGAGAAATAAGAGAGAGAAAGTGGATGGTTGATTAAACAAAGTGTGTAAACTTACAATGAGAACCAACACCCTTTCCATACTTAGAGAGGGGTATTTATACCTAGACTCCTTAAGTTGGACGCCTAGCTTTTCTAACACAGGTCGGGCTCGGGTTTTGGTTAGGCTTAAGCCTCATACACATGACCAATTAGATTACATAAAGAGCCCGATTACCCTTTCCTAGCCTATTACAACATATCATAAGTAAAGACCGAGTTTCCATGATTCATTGTTGCGCTTCCTTGTTTGACTTAATATTTTGAGGCTAAAACGCATCCGTACCAAAAGCTCAAAAGTTTCTACAAGGAAGTCTTGAACTTAGGACCCGAATATATCTGAGATGCGAAAATGGAAGAATGGCTCACATGCGGGCACGTAAGCGTGCATGAGATGAAGTGAAGGATGCTGAAGAAAAAGTCTAACTTAAAGACTAGCTGAAAGAAAAGTGCTTCCCGGGAGACAACCCGAATTGTTATTTATTTTTATCAAGTCTGTCTTCCCAAACATCAATACGGCGTATCCGATCCATACCATACGGCGTATTGAATGTCTGGACATTATCAGTCCTTTATTTTTCTGCATAAAAACTTTATTGTCAGTTCTGTCTATACGACGTATTCATGCACATGATATGGCGTATTCAGCAGACTGAACCGTATTGATACTCTTTACAGGTTTCTCCATACGGCGTATTCCAGTTTATGGATACGGTGTATTGGTCCCCTGTATAGTTTATTGTTTTTATAATTTGTTAAACCGTAGGATACCCGTGATAGGATTTTGCATGTTTTTCCTATATTTTGCACAAGACCTCGCTAGAAAAAGAATTCGACAAAGTTGGCGAAGTATCATTCATCTGGAATCCTATGTATGTGTTATAGTCATGCTGGAATCCAAACGCATTTACAACACACATTCTTGCTCATAAACTTAACTTGGAGAATCTACCAAGCAAAACATCAGGGGAGTTTCTCATTCTAATTCTTTTAATTTCCCGTTTTTAATGTTTTATCTATACAACGAGGACATTGTATAATTTAAGTGGGGGGATGGGAATTAGAACACTACTTGTTCTATTTTTCACATTAAAATGCTTAAATTATGCTCAAATTTAAAAATTTTTCAAGCATACTTTTGTAAAATTACTAGTTACATAACCTGCGCACATAACCCTTATTAGATATCGTGAGGATTCAACCTTATCCATTTCTAAATGTTTACCCAAATCTCACAAAAATATGAGTGTGTCGGTGATGTTGTAGACTTTAGAACTTGGCTTGGTATATCTATTCGAGACCACAATAATGAGTACTATAGAATTAGATGGAATAACTTGTTTAAATTGGTAAATTCCTAGGATTACACCCAAAAAGCCTTTATATGTTGTTTTATTAACTAACTACACTGGTTAGTTAACCCCTGTATAAACCCTTTGTTTACTCTCATTTTAAGAGTAAGATACCCGTAGAAAAACCTATAGAGCCAATCCTTTAGGATAACACCAACTATTTTTTTGTTACACCTTTATACCTTAGCTTACCCTGTTAGATTAAGTCTATTTATCAGTTGCTAGTTCCTTAAAGTGTAAAGTATGTATTTCTGGAGTCTTGTGTCACTTTTTATCTCTGGTATGGTTGGGAAATTTGCACATTGCAATGGGAATGTAAAAAGTAGTCAAAACTCATGTATTTTTTACGACCATCACAATTATTTGTACGTCCGAAGAATGAAGAATCATGGAAGAAATTATACGTAGTTATTATGATCATGAAGTTGGTGAAATTACACTGAGATTTGAAGTATAGTGTATAAAAAATCAAAAAAATTAGAAAAATTGTGAAGATAGTTTGTTCGCAAAAGCTTAAACCGAAAGAATTATTTAAAGGGTCAATTATTTGTTGATACCTGGTTAAAAATTAACGATGTAAAGTTTTGTATAAAGTGGTAGATATTGTCATTTGTCTTTGTAAAAGTATGTAAAGTATGGGATGATTAGGAAGTTGGCCGTTACGGGAACGCCAACTTAGGTTGTTCTTTTTGATCTATGATCAAAACGTTTTTGTATATAGTTGTGTCTTTATCATGGTAATGGTCAGGAAGAAGTGTCTAGCAACTTGCACCTTATCTGTTTGGACTTAATCTATTTGTTTCGTAAATTTTATTTAAAACCAATTTATTTCCTTTCCTAATCAATAACCTTGGGTTTTACTCGAATGAGGATGTGATCGAGTCATGCATGTCTATTCTGTCATTACAGCCATGTAATGCGTGATTCAGCTGCCTTGTTGGTTTATTACTTTTGGTAAAAGTTAGAAGATCCACACCCTATATCATTCTTCATTCTAACCCTTGGTTAAACTCGAATGAGGATGTGATCGAACACACATGTCTATTCCGTCGGTACGGCCATGTATGTGTGATTCAGCTGCCTTGTTGATGTGGTACTTTTGGTGGAAGATTGTTAGAATGATCAACCCTAAGCCTTTAAAAATAAAACCCATTTTACCTTTTTAAACTTGTTACTCCTTAGCTCTAGTGGTGGAGATGTGTATCCTTGTAACACCCCCAAAATGGCTCGCAGCGGAATAAGGGTCTGGGGCATGTCACATCATAGATCAATAACACAAGATATATATAGAACGACCATTAAAAGTTGTTTAAAACTGATACATTGGATTTAACAAACATTTGTTACAAAAAGCCCGGAGCTTAACTTCTTCATTGTCCATATTACAAAGATACTAGTTCATAATACATGATTCCCAAAATATAATGCAACCATACCTTTAAGCATGTCATCCCAAAATACAAAATCACCAATGTATCGCTTGCACCTTGTGCTTACTGACCTCCTAAAAAACATTGCTTTAAAACGTCAACAATAATGTTGATGAATTCATTAGTTTGATAAATCGTATAAGGTTGGACCACAAGATTTCCCCAAGTATATGATAATGCAGGAGATGTAAAACATCACATAATTGTAATTACATTGCTCTAAGCTCATGACACTGAAGCTCGACATAAATATATGGCAATATGTAATTGCCCACATTGCACGTATTGATGTTCTAACCCGTAACATCCCTAATCCGACATGGTATACGTTCGTTTACCTAGTGATAGCTAATCACCCAAATGGGGTTGTCAAACCCAAAAGATCTATTCATAACATTCGCGCATACTGAGACCAATCCAATTGGTTATACCATAATTAACAGTTCATGATAATGGGCTCAACTTGGGTTATCACTACTTAGACAACACGTAATCATCGTATAAATATTATCCACTTGTGTCCAGTTATAAAAAAATTGCATGTTTTCCACCCCAAAGCTTATAAAACAAAACCATGTAAAATGTGGGGCTATGAACTCACCTCGAGTTAATGATAATCCAAATATCACAAATAAAGCGTTACGTAAAAGATCGAATGCAACCTAAATTAACATAGGTCGTATAATCACTAATCACTTTGATTAACTAATACCATATATAGGTCTATATAGCTCACTCACCATCTAATCGTTTTAGTGAAATCATATTTATAAAGTTAAAACGTTTATAATTACCGTTTTAGTAAAATTGGCATAACTTTTATGTTTTAAGTCCGATTTTGACGTTTCTTATGCCCACGTTTTCGTATTAGGACGAGTTATCAAAATTTGACATTTTCAAATTTTTAGACCTACTGGTGAACAGTAACTTTTACTGTTCACACAAGATCCTAACTTTATTTATATCGTTTTTGTTATCGTAAAACTCGTAAATGTCGTATTTTCTTCGTTATAGCTCCGTTTTTAACGATTCTTTCGAGAACGATCTCGTAATTGAAAGTTATATTGATTTATGATGTTTACAAAAATAAAAGTTTCTGTCATGAATAGTAACTTTTATAAAAATAGTTTTATAAAACCTAGTATTAACGTAAATCGTATTTTTATCGTATCTTTCTCATTATTAATCCGTTTTTCGAGTTTCTTACCTTTTTGAAATCGTCATGAGGTGTACTATCTCTATAAAATGTAAAACCTACTGTCTAAAACACGAATTAAAACAGCCCCTTTGTAACATTTATATATACTTGTTTATATAAGTTGTTTTATATACTTTTTCAACTTAGTAACTTACCACAAGTCTTTTATAACCATATATATCATATTTCATACATATAATAATGTCCATAGGTCCATAATTTGCCCAAATGATCAAGATCACAAGTTCTTAACTAGCCATTTACCATCCTTTTACTTGAAACTTAATAAGTAACCTTTAAAAGCCTAATTTGTACATAAACATTTTTACACTTAACCAACATGTTACAATACTTATATAACCATTTTAACATGATATTACCATGAACATAACATGTATAAAAGTGTACAAAACAATGATAACAAGTAGAAATCCCTTTTACATGTTTAAAAAGTGCCCTAATGGTGATTTTGCTATATAAAACTAACATATGCATAAAATGATAAATGTAAGGACATAAAGGGTTTTAGATGACCTTAATGAGATGTATGATGATAACCAACACAATCTAAACCCTTGTTTAGATGAAAAACCCAAGCTTGCACACTTGAAACCCTAGTTTTCCAATAGAAACCCTAATCTTGCTTCAATCCTTTTAAATGGTTAACCAATACTTCAAATCATCTTGAGGTATCTTAGATATAGTGTAGGTATGCTTGTATGGTCTTAGAAAATCAAGATATGGATTGTGTAGGAAGGGTGCTTGGTGCCGTGGGTTTTATCAAAAGAAAGAGAGAAAAGAGTTGAATTTTTGTAAGAGAAATACTTGTATGTTTTATCTCTTGAAAAGGTGAAAGACTTATATGTATACAAAGAGTTATCAAGTGTATAAACAATGACCAAAAAGACTCAAGAGTCAAGGGGGGGCTCACATGGGCAAATAGGGATGACTAGTGACTTAAATCACTAGTCATGATAGAAGTCTTGTTAAGCCATACTTGCACCATGCCTTGGTTAATTACTTGTGTCTTTGTGTTCCCTAAGATGGACATGATCCCATGAAATCAAGGAAGACATATGACTAGCTAGTTTCTTGCATAAAAGAAAGTATAAGTTATAAGGTAAAGTGTAGTCTTGATATTTAAATGTATACTTGCAAGTTGCAAGAGTTTTGATATTTTCTTTGTTATTTTAACTTCAAATCCGGCCATATCAACATATATGTGGTAATATTGAGTAACTTTTAGGTATTGGGTATAAAAGTGGGTATTTGTTGAAGCGTAGAAAAGTTTTGGTGGTTCCGGGTATGCCTAAACTTAATTTATCGCGAAACGTAAACACTTTACGCAACCGATAAAAATAATATGAACAAAGACCATAATTATTCTCAAAATAATTATTTAATACTTGATTGATGTAAACGCTTAATTGTTTGATGCCCGTTTACATTGAATAATCGCTTTTAGCTTACGCGATTTAACTTAACACTTTAAACTTAAAAGCAAACGCGTACAACACTAAAATAAATAGTAGATTTATTGACGTCGTCAATGACTTGAAAACACGGGGTGTTATAGACCCGAAAAGTCTTCAGGAAATACTTTAGGAAAATTTTGAACGATTAGTACGTCCTCAAGTCGCTTCTTGGTATGTACTTAATTACACATACCTTTTACCTTTAAAAACGAGCTGAAATTGAAACTCAAGACCTACTCTTTGGAGTTCCAATCGTACCTTGACAATCGTACACGACTATGCATAACTGTCCTAACAGTTTAGACCTCCGATCCAGTGATCTTTTAAAACCGGTTTCCTCGACCAACTGAAGCTTTCATCAACGTGTAGTCCACCAATGCCAACAGTTCCGCGGATCATCGGAATAACACCTCTTCAAATTGGATACATGAAAAGTGTTATGAACCCTGCTCAGCTCTTGCGGAAGCTCAATCTTGTATGCAACGGCTCTAACTTTTTCTAACACCTTGAAAGGTCTGACATATCTGGGGTTTAACTTTCGCCCAGTTTCCTCAAAACTCGACCACCTTTCCAAGGTGAAACCTTCAGCATAACTTTATCCCCAACTTGAAAATCCATTGGCTTACGCTTCTATCGTCATAACCTTTGTCATCATGAGGCGGTTTGCATTCTCTGCTTATTTGAATAATCTTTTGATCGTCACCTTTCGAACTAGATCTGGATTGTAAGTTGCACTTGCCGCACCCACGGCCCAACAAACATTTGAACAAACAACTTTCGACCGTAAAGTGCTTCGAATGGTGCGGCCTTAATGCTAGCATGATAACTGTTGTTATATGAAAACTCGACCAACGGCAAATGGTTAACCCAACCTTTTCCAAAGTCGATCACGCAAGCACGTAGCATATCCTTGAGAGTTTGGATAGTTCTCTCGCTTTGCCCGTCTGTTTGTGGATGGTACATTTGTCCAAGGGTTACTTGGGGATTTCCTTAATTTCTCTATAAGTGTATTATTTTATATGTACGTAAAACTGCAATCAGTGACTTAGGAGATGTCCAATCTTTAATGGATTCAATCTTGGCTGGATCCACATGAATTCCTTCACTATCGATCACATGACCGAGGAACTGTACTTTGGGAATCCAAATTCACATTTTGAAAATTTGGCATACAACTCCTCTTTCTTAAGCAACTCTAAGATTGCAGTTTTTGGAATGTCTTCTTCTCGAACCCTTAGTTGGTGATAACCTGACCTTAGGTCGATCTTCGAGTAGACACTCGACTTTGAAGCTGATCAAATAGATCGTCAATTCTTGAAAGTGGATAACGGTTCTTTACCGTTAGTTTATTCAATTCCCGATAATCAATGCACATCCGGAATGATCTGTCTTTCTTCTTGACAAACAAGACCGGAGCTCCCCAGGGTGAGGATAACTCTTGCAGTTGCTCTGACAACTCTTTCATTTCGAAAGGCGCCAATCGATAAGGTACCCGTGCTACAGGTGCAACACCAGGTACCAATTCAATTCGAAACTCCATTTGTCGAGTTAGAGGAAGACCTGGCAAGTCCTCAAGAAATACATCGGGAAAATCTCGGACAATGGGTACATCCTCAAGTCGCTTCCCCTCCGACTCGTCTTCTGCCTTTTTCGTAGAAACATGTTCCAAAAAGATAGGACATCCTTTTAGCAAATATTTTTGAGTTTTGGTGCACGAGATGATGTTCAATCGTGTCTCATTTCCCCGGTTATTCCTGTCACCATGAACGATTATAATTTCATTTCCCTAGGGGATGCGAACAATCTTCTCGACACACACAATGATCGCTTGGTACTTTGCCAACCAATCCATACCAATTATTGCATCAAAGCTACCAAGTTCTACGGGCATTAAATTTATGTTGAATGGGTGGTTCATGAGATTTAATGTACAACCCCTAAGAATAGTGTTCAACCCAATTATTCTTCCGTCGGCTAGTTCAACATCATAATAGTGATCCATGGTAGATGGTGTGATGTCAATTTGGAAACTAAATGTAGTGGACACAAAACTCCTATCGACACTAGTATCAAATAAGATAGAAGCATAGCGGTTGTTGAGAAGGAACATACCCGTCACGACATTCGAATCTGGGTTTGTCCCCGCATGCCCTACTGCATACACCTTCGCTGGAGCGTTGGCATTTCTAACCTGATTACCACGGTTGTTGTTGTTGTTCTTCAGCTTCGGACAGTCGGTCTTGAAGTGTCCCTGAACTCCACACTCGAAGCAAGTAGGCCTTTAACCTGTCCCATTTCCTCTTTGGTTACTACCCGGATTAACACTTGCAGAACTTCTACAATTACGCCCCAAGTGACCAAATTTGTTGCACTTGTAGCATTTTGTAGTACATGGACCGTTATGGTTGTAATTACATTTGGGACATAGAGGTTTAGATCCTCCATGCTGGTTCTTATCACCAGATCCCGCAATGTAGGCTCTGCTAGTATTCTGCCTCTTATTTTCTTGTTGTTGTTGGTTTCGATTGTTTCTGGAAGTGTTTTCAAACTTCTGCTTGTTTTTAGCCTGCCTTTCAGCGATAATGTTGATTTTCTTATCCATCAGTTTGGATGCTATTTCAGTAGCCTCCTGCATGGTTTTCGGTTTCGATGCCCTAACACTTCCCTGAATCATGTCGGGCAACCCACCGACATACCTTTTAACCTTGTCTGATTCTTCAGGAAAAATTCTAACACACAGTAGTGCTAGTTCTTGGAATCGTTGATTGTACCCTGTCACATCAGTACCTTTCACTTTCAAATTCCATAACTCAACCTCGAGCTTCTTTATCTCGTTCCTCGGACAGTACTTGTCAGTCATTTTCTTTCTCAGATCTGTCCAAGTCATTGCATACGCAACATCCTGACCAACAATCTTAACGTGAGAGTTCCACCACGTCAAAGCACTTGCGAGAAAAGTACAAGTGGAAAACTTGATCTGATTATCCATAGAGTAGTTGCTTATGTGAAACACAGTCTCCATCCTTTCAAACCATTGAGTTAATTCAACAACTCCCTCAGTGCCTTTGAAATACAGAGGTTGGCACTTCATGAAGTCTTGATAGGTGAACTCTCGAGCAACGCGTTCAGTCCTCCTGACACCCGTTCCCGAGGTATGGCTGTCATCGCCATTCCTAGTTGCATCACGTGCTGCCAGAGCAGCAGTAACACCTTGATCAATCATTGCCTGAAGTTGGGCATTGGTGACAGATGTGGTAGTAGTAGTTGTTTCTGGGGCTGGTCTAGCCCTCGTGGTTCTTTTCGGTGTCATTTTCTTCAATCACAAAAAGTATAACACCGGTTAGATTTCCTAAAATCTTAACCATGACATAACATATACACAATAAATAAAACAAGATCACATCCTACAGTGAAATATATAACTGAACTGAGTTTAACACTGGTATAGATAAATTGACATTTATTCACACAAATTCGATTACAACCAAAACATATTACATTCCTAACATAATACCACCATTCTATATATACATAGAAAACATACACGATTTCTTGAAACAAGAAATGAAAATACAAATCCTACTACCATGCTAGCTGGGTATAAAACCCATAATACTTAGTAGGCTATATACAAAACAACTAGTCATAACCTGATCTATGAACTACTACTGGCCTCCTCTGGTGCTACTGGCTGTGCTGGACCTCCAGAGGGTCCCTACTATCCCTATAGTGCTGTCACCTATCCCTGTAAAGTGGTTACATGTCCCTGTAGTGACTGCATCAATGTCAAAGTCTACACAAGCTGCTCCTGTCAGGTATGGTCAAATGTCTGTAATGCTGCAATCTCTGCCTGCCTCCTGTGGTCTGCCTGTAGCATCTCTGAAGTCATAGTCTGACTCCTACGGTCAGCTGCCTGCAACTGTGAAATCACTGCCTGATGACCCATCACTACAGAGCGTAATGCCATAATCTTTGAACGTGCCATATAGCTAACCTCTATGGAGCATCCCCATGCCTCACGGGAAACCAGAGCCTCCTGATCAAGTAGTCGTGCAGTCTCAAAGGGGTACTGACTATCATCACCCAATGTCTCAACTCTTTGATATATCTGGGTCTGCCTGTCCTGAGTATCCCCTATCACAGCATAGATATCCTGCATGTCCTGCTCCTGAACTGCAGCAAGCTCGGTTACCCTAGTATTGACCCATTTAAAGGTCATCGGTGCTACCTCCTCAATAGCCTCTCTCTGGTCTACCCAAACATCTCTAATCCCTTAGCCGACCTCCTCGGCTCTCTGTCGTCTGATCTCGGTATCTATAGTACCGACAAACCCATAGTCTGCCCTACGACCTCCAATCGATCTAGCGACAGCAGCAGCTGAACTCTCTCCAATCTTATACCTAGGACCCTGAGTAGAACATAACCTCTTCCGAGGTGGTAAGTAAACCTCGGGTCTGTCCTCTCTACGGTCAGTGGAGAGTAAATGCAAGGGTGGTAATGGTAGTAAATGGGAAGTAGATGCGGCCTCGGCTCTCAGCTGGATCATAACAGCTCGATAGCCCAACGGACGAATAGGACTAGCAAGTGGTGATGCATGTAATACAGATGCTAGTGGTGATGCTGGAAGTGGAGGAGATGGTATATGTGGTAATAGAGATGATAGTGGAGTAAGTGGTGATGGTAGTGATGGTGGTAGAGTGGTTAAGGCAAGAAGTCTTTCGACCTCTTCCCAAGGAGGAAGTGATATGGATGGCTTATCCCGGATAGATGTCCTGACAGTCATACGGTGTACAAGTGAGACAGAGTCGGCCGGAGCTGGGTGCTCCTCCTCATCCTCCTCCTCGTCCTCGTCCTCATCATCGGCATCATCTCTGGAAGGCTCCTCCTCCTCATCATCATCATCCCTATCAGCAGGGTAATCAGCTGGATCTTCCTCGGGATCCTCATCGTCCTCCTCTGGCTCCTCCTCTGGATCAGACTCAGGAACATATCCTGATGAATCTGCAGTGGGTGAGGCAGCAGCAGGCAGTGGCTGCTCCTTGGCCAGGAGTATCTCATCCTCTAGTGGCATGTACTCAGGGTACATCGGCTCAAGAACAAAGTCCAGTGGGGGTGGTGACTGCGGCTACTCGGGGCCAGGCATGTAGTCAGGCAATGGTGGAGCCTGATAAGCAGTCACTATGTAAGCATATGGGTCCTCTGGCATAATGGGTGGTCCATCAACTCTTGGTGAACCAATGTCTGACCTATACTCAAATGGACTGGACACTGCCGTGTAGGTGACCGTGGAATCTTCCAAATCTAACATAAAATCTGACATAACCGAAATCTAAACTCCAACATAACTTATATTAGTACTTAATATAAGACTCTTATAGTAATAATAACATTTATACAAAACATGTATATCAATCATGAATATCAATCATGCATGCATCTAGCCTAACTGACTAATGCACAATTAGTGTATGTATGTCCCGTGAAAACCCCTTTGTATGAATGCAATGTTTGAAAACGGTTATAGTCCAGCAAAAACATTTGACCTGGTTCTCTATAACCTTGGCTCTTGATACCAATCTGTAACACCCCCAAATTGGGTCGCAGCGGAATAAGGGTCCGAGGCGTGTTACTTCTCAGATCAATAGCACAAGATATATATTGAACGACAATTAAAAGTTTGTTTTAAAAAACTGATACATTGTATTTAACAAAAATGTTTACAAAAGTCACGAAGCATCACTAATGATTACTTGTTATTATTACAAGATTTCCAGCCCCTGCATAACAGATATACAAAATGTAATGCGACTAAATCTTTAATGCATGACATCCAAAACATAACCACCAATGTATCCCTTTGCACCCCGTGCCCTAATGATCTCCTGAAAAACATTGCATTTATAACGTCAACAAAAGTGGTGAATTTCAAGAGGTTTATGTAAAGTTAAGCAGACCGCAAGACTTTCCCCGTGATAATAGCAACAGATGCAAGACATCACAAAATGTAATTTTCGATTTCCTATCTCAAGACACCGAAGCTCGACATAAATAATACAATAAATATATATATATATATATATATAATATATATAATATATATATATATCTATATATATATGCCTACATTACCCGTAGACGATGTTCAAAACCGTAACAGCCAAAATCCGACATGATATACATTCGTTTCCCCAGTGTAGCAAGCACCCACACGGGAGGTCAATCCTAAATAGATTATCTTATAATCATTCGGGGCTCACATTCCAGTAATTGACAGTTCATGATTCCATGGCATAGTGGATTATCGCTTACTTAGGGCAAAACGTAATCATGATAACAATTACACTTGCGTCCATTTGTAAAACATGGCATATGGTTCTCACACCCAAAAACTTGTAAATCAATTAATTGAAAAACATGGGGCTATGAACCCCTTGAGTAGTAAAATTGAAATAAAATATCCCAATAAAAACGCGTCACGCTAGGAAGCCGAAAGCAATGCAACGTAGTTAATATAGGTCGAATCAGTATTCAAGTACGTTGTCTAACAACAACCATATATAATCCTATATATTAACATCTGGTATCGTTCGGCTATCATAATTAAGAGTCATGACAGACGTACAAGAGTTAGGATACTATTAAAATCGTAAAATCCACAACTCGTCAATACCCATCCGAATAGGACCCTCATTATAAAATTCCTCAGTAAATAATAGCACTTTGAAAACTAATTAACATATATATTCATTAAGCTATATCACCATCTAATCGATTAGGAAAAATCTATTAAAAAGTAAAAACATTTAAAATTACGCCTTTAGCAAAAATGACATAACTTTGTCGTTTTTAAGTCCGTTCTTGCGTTTCTTACGCCCACATAGCTTTTGTAATTAAGACAGCTGATCATAATATTGCATTTTTAAGTTTCCGAGATACCTTTTTAAATAAGGTGTTTTTAACTATTTCAGTTACAGATTCCACGTATTAACGAAAAACCCGTAAATGTCGTTATCCTTATTCGTTATAGCTTCCGTTTTTAGACGATTCTTTTCGAACACTTTCTCTAAATTGAAAGTTTTAATCATATTATTGATGTTATACAAAGTATAAGTATACATGACATTACTTGTATATATTTATAAAATTCTTGTTTTATACAAGTATTTAGCGTCGTAAACATCGTAACGAGTGTAATCTTCTTGTTATTAATCCGTTTTTCGAAGTTTCTTATCATTTTGGAATCCTTATGAGATGTAATATATTTATAAAACCTAATATGGCTGCTTCCAAATTCGAACCAAAACAGAAAGTTTGAAGTTTTGCGAATTACTACATGTTTTATAATAAGCATGATTATTGTACCATTAAGCTTCATACCTTATTACAACTACTTTACAATAATTATATCATAATGTATTACTATATAAAGTCCATTGGTCATGAATATTTGCTCAAGAAGTGTCCCCAAGATAACAAATTAACTACACCATCTTCACTTGGTAACTCATAAGTTTACATAAACCCTAATTTGTTTCCTATACATGTTCATAATAACCAAGTGTGGTCAAGCGTTATACTTCATTATATCCATCAAAGTAGCATCCATATGACATGTAAATAAGTTCATAAAACATTGATAAATAAGTAAAATTTCATTTTAACATATTCAAAAGTATCTTAATGAAACGTAGTCACTTTACGCAACTAATAAATATAAAAGAACAAAGACCATGATTATTCTCAAAATAATTATTTAATACTTGATTGATGTAAACGCTTAATTGTTTGATGCCCGTTTATATTGAATAATCGCTTTTAGCTTACACCATTTAACTTAACACTTTAAACTTAAAAGCAAACGCGTACAACACTAAAATAAATAGTAGATTTATTGACGACGTCAATGACCCTAAAACACGGGGTGTTATAATCCTTGCCAAGCCTATGATTGAATACTCATCATGACCGAGCAATTAAGCGAATTAGTTACATGTTACCACATAGATTAGTTGCGTAATTTGAGTATTTTCATCTTCCTATTTCATAAGGTGTTTGGTTGTGTACTAGTAATTGATCGAATAAGTGCTTAAACGAAAAAAAATCCTTAGGGATACATTTTTATAAACTTCTAAAGGCTACTTGAGGACGAGTAGGATTCAAGTGGGGGATATTTGATGACATCAAATAACGTCACTTTTATATCATCATTTATCCCATGTAAATAACCCATTTTGTATGACTATCGCAAGAATTGTTACTTAATCGTTTGTATTTAAGAATTGCAGTAATTATGGAGTACTTGGTGAACATTAGCAAAAAGACAAGCATTCTGGAGCTTAAACGAAGACATTTGAAGATACTGACTCTGACATCCTATACGCCATATCCATCAAGAAAGATACGACATATCTATGCCTGCACTTCACAAAAGACCACGAAGGAATAAAGGTCAATACGCCGTATCCAGAAGGATTCTATACGCCGTATTTAATTTAAAGTAATAAAATATTCTGGAAGATATCGAACGTGGTCCCTACTCCAAGAAACCCCTGATACGCCGTATCCTAGTCTATCGATACGCCGTATCAACCAAATTCTAAACCCTATAAATAGAAAACCTAAAAACGGGTTTTCAGTGTGCTTGGTCATATTTTCGATACCTTAACCACAAAAGTCGATTTTCAGAAGACAAAAAGAGCAGAAGAGGTCAAGCAAAGCTACTCATTCCATAGGAAACACTTTGTAATCTCCTATACTTTAGTAATTGTTTGATTATTGGTATCATTCGTTTAACTCGGTTAGTTTACCTTGGTTGGATTATAACTCTTGTATTGATTATGACATTTGAGGGCTAATACCCTTGGGTATTAGCCATTATTATGAAGATATGAATGTTTGTTTTATTTATATCGAATGCTTAATTTATCGTTGATTGCTTGTTTATGTGTATCAATTTATACTTGTTTACGTGCTTTTGTATGCGACCTATCATTTAACTGGATCTAGTGATACGGACCAAGTTAGCTATATGTCGGGATGGCTTTCCATATAGTGATCTATATATCTAGAACAATAGGATCACAAATAATAACCTATCTTTACCTTTAGACTAATGAGATTAGTTGGACCAGCATGTGACCCTTAGGATCAACGAGTACGTTCTTAATCAATTGGTAAAGACTTGGCCAATAGACTACTAGTATATAAATTGCCATTAAGCAGTAAGTGGGTAAAGTCTCTATGAGCTAGAGTTTAACAAGATCACCATTGCTTTAATCCCTAAGATATATTATAATTAGCAAATAGGATGCTTTATACAGATACGTTTAATTATGACAGAATTCTACGTGTCTAGGTCTTAGGAAGAAGTAACGCCAAAGTCTTAAGAATGATATGCCACCTCAAGTAAAGTATTCATTGCACTAAATAAATAAACCAACGTTCTAATTGGATTAATCATGGTTAATATATTTTTTTTATATTTGGATAGACTGCTCTTCTATCTTTTGTTTGTTTTCTTGCGTGTGTTATTGTGTCTTAAGTAGATCTAAGTCACCACAAACCCGTGCCAGTCTCTCAGGCTGAAAATCCCCCTTTATCCGTTAGAATTAGGATTACCATAGGTTTAGCATAGGTTTAACATAGAATAGAATTAACATAGTTTAAATTCACTTAGGTTAGTTAACCAAAATATTGATAAAACAAAAGACTAGTTCTCGCTCTTAGTGATCGACACCATAATTACGACAAAACTCCAGCTGATCGGGTACACTGCCCGTTAACTTGTTGTTTTAGGTAAAGTCGGTAAAATATAAATTTAAAACTTGAACTATCATAAAATATACCTATACGACGACACTATCATATTGTTTAGAATTAATCTGTTTTTGGAAAATTGTTAATATACTAAATTGGGCAGGTCTTGCACTAGGGATACTTACTAGGAGGGTCATACCACAAGCATGACTCAATCTTTCTTCTAAAATGATATGGAGTACGATGGCAAGTAGAGGTGAAACAAACGTATGCGAATTCGATGTTTGTTGTCGGGCCTGTATGGTCAGACTTTGTGAGTAAAAACATTACCAAGGATGTTAAGTGTCTCCATTTTATTGAAGAGGGCGAGGACATGTTCTATGTCACAACGTACAACAAATACGGGCTTGAGATGCATGGTTACAGACAAAAAAGTCTTATGTTTTGGTGGTTCTTACTCAATGTTACAGACAGATCCCGTAGAGCCTAGGTAATTAATATTGTATATTATAACTTTCTCTATGATTTTATATTAAGTTTAATCTTTTTTATTATTATGAAATAGACTTTACCATTGGTATTTGTGCCTAAAGTGTATTCTACAATGCAATCAGGCACGATGGATCTTTTCATTAAAGACAGGGAGTACGAGGTGTTTATAGGTAAAATACCATCTGTGAATCATCCGAAGACTTTCAAATTGGCCTTTTATGGACCTAATTGGTGGAGTATGATGTATGAGTTAGCCATCCGACCCGGTCAGTACTTTGGTTTGACACTTGTGCGCAAAGGAAAGTTTAGTATTATGATTTTTAATACTGCGAGAGAGGCTCTTATGGCTTGTGAGAATTACGCCTCCTACGTGTTACAGAATTAAAATTGTCATATCGGACAAGAACCAGGTTCACACTTGTTTTAGATAATATTTCCACACACATTAATATAAGTGTATCGTTTTGGTATATCTGTAACTATATTATATATTGTTAATTTTAGATTACAATTTGGAACGAATGGGCTAGTATTGCAATTGGAGGTGGCACACTAATCACGGTGATGAACGCAAAGCTTTTTGCATAAAGCTGACCTTTGACGTTTAAATATTGGGCCGAATCGTAAGTTTGCTATAATACGTTACTTGCGTATTCACTTAAGTATATTTCACTAATCCCGATATTTCATACTTTTAACAGCGCATATTAAAAGGATTTGTCGACAGGCACAATTTGTGCGGATATGCTTCAGCGGTTGTAAGTCATAGGGACAAAAAGTTTGAATTCAAGCTGTGTAAAAAATCAAAATCTATTGAGATGTTTTCGACAACAACACTGAGGGACATGGTTAGATCTGGCTTTTGGCGTGGCCAGTGGGTTCGGTTTTATCTTAGCAAGGACACCAGTTTGGAGGATGGAGTCGTACGCTTTAAAGTTTGCTGATGACGTACTCCTGGGCATCTTTGTAAGTGCTGTGTTTTGATAGGCTTGTAAAAAACTAGCATTGGTTGGTATGTATTTGCAGTGGGTAGGGTTAAATAGTTGTTTATGTTTGTATAGATGAAGGTTCCTATGGTAATATTTGTTTTTTGGGTCACTAGGTCAGCATGTTCGTTGATTCATGCTACGGCTTGGATTCAAGCATAGGATAAACTGGTATGGACCGGCGTAGATGACGTATTCCTACTGGCCCCTGTGTTGAAGCACGTTGTGCCTTCCCTTGTAGCTTAATTAGTTATTTTGTTAGCTTTAATAGTGTATGGGGCAGCATGTCTGTTGTTTCCATGCTTCAGCTTAGATTCAGGATAGTGGGGCAACCTGGTTCAGTGTATACGACCTACGCCCACCGAACCACGTGTTGAATCATGTTTTGCCTTGTAGCTGGTAGGTCTTTCGGTAATCTATAGATTTTTGGAAAAACATTGTAATTATTTGTATATTATTCCCTAAAGCTAGCGTTAGCCTAATGTTTTGTAAAGTGTAGGTACGATATGTTGATTATGGTATACACTGCTTTTTGTTGCTTTTATTTGTTCTTCTACCAGTGTACCACACTGCATACATAACACTTATGTATATCAACTTATAAAAAATGTCATAATTTGTTGTTACTTAACTTAAAATATACACAATTTTTTATCAGCTTTTGCCTTTTTTTGTGCAAATCACATTAATAGTATTAGGTGGATGGCCAACTACTTGCCCTAATTATCTTCCTGCATGACAAGACACAACTGTTCATTGGTTTGATTGATAAACCTTACACTTAAACACCCTCTGTGGCTCTGTCCCTTGATATGCAATTTAACTGTACAAAATTTAGCTTTTGGTTGTACTTTACTTGACACGTGTACCTACAAGTTAACTAACAAATAAAAAGGAGACAAAGTTTGGCGCTATAAACTTTATTTTGCCACAAATCTTAAAATTTCCCACTACCCTAGTCCACCAATTTGGTTTTTATTTGTACAAAGGGGTTGTACGTGGTTTGCCTCCTCTTTTCAATTTGATGTCTGTCGAAAAAGAAACTGTATAGTGCCAGAATTTGATCTCTTTTCACACAATAAACTAAGAGTCGAGAAAAGAACGAATTTTCCCACTACAAGTTGACTAACAAAAAAAGGAGGCAAACGTGGCGCTATAATGTTTCTTTTGCCACGGACATCAAATTTTCCCACTACCCCAAGTCCAACCATTTGGGTTTTCTTTGTGCAAACGGACTGAGGTGCACCACAACTAGTTTCCATTAAGGATCTGGTATTACTTTAGAGATCACAAGGTTGTTTTGTTTAAATAATGTACAACTTTTTATGTGTATCTTTTATCTTAAGACGTTTGATCTTTATTTAATAATGTTGGAAACATCATGGATATATGTAATGTGGTTTTAGTCTTTGGATAGAGTATAATGTCCCAAATAAGTCGGCTTTTTAGCAGTTTGTGGTACTAACAAAGTCATAATTAAATATAAATCTTTATACATAGGAGTACAAAAGTAGGCTTAAGCGAAAATATCTTACCAAACTATCTTTCTCTTTACGGCTTGTAATAAATTTTACAATGAAAATAACAACGAAAAAAGGTTTCAGAGGAGCATCTTTGTACACACATGTGGCTCCTCTGACCCCCCCCCTTTTCTTAGTTTTTGACATTGTTAGACGAGTCGATTCTACTCTATTGCAGCCAAGCAACCAAAGTTGGGTTGTCGTCCTTTGTGTTGTTAGCGTTACGGTTAGACGTGTTTATTTGCACAATGCAACTAAGAAGGAAACATGGTGACATCGTAACATATGTAAACAAACATGATGCTGAAATGTCAAGTGTTTCTTTATTTGTGACACTTTTATGCTTCGAGCCTACAAGTCATTTAAACAACCCGATTCTAGTGTATTCGGTGTTGTTATAGTTATAGTTTGAGGAATGAAGAAGTTGGGGGTGGTGGGGGGAAGTATCTAAGATAGATGAAAAAGTAAGGTAGATGGTTTTATTAAATGTAGAGTTAATTTACGGTAGGTGGTTTACTGGTTTTATTAAATGTAGAGTAAAATTATGGTAGTTTGTTTTTACTTTTTAGGCAATGTCATGAAGAGGGGTCGAAACTAAATGTCTAAACGTGAAAAAAAATACTCAAAAAATGGCTCGACCCGGCCATTGAATTGTTCGACCCAAAAAAACTTAAAAATATAGTAGTAATAAATGGGATAGGTTATAAAGACCACCCCCACCAAGTCCGGAACATCAAGACGGTGTGTCACAATCATAAATTGAAAAACTATTAAATTATCATCAAGTGGGGGGATGTATAAACTTTGTCAATAATCCAATGTATAGTAGTATATATTAATGTTGTGTTGTATACATAGCGCGCAAGAAAGAATGGCATGCAAAACCATTTTACGCGTAAAGTAGATTTCGTAAAACAGTTTTCAAGGGCTCATTTTGGTAACGCAGTTTTCTATGTGTCTGTTTCAGAAATTTCCTCTTAATTTTTTCCTATACCACATTTTACATTTGACGACAATAGAATGTTTTAAGTATTACGGAGTATATGCTAGCTTATTAACAAGGTTAGTAAAAATGATAACAGGTCGCTCAAAATAGATACACGACGAAGCGCGCTTTTTTTTAAACCAGCCGAGTTCGAGGAGACTGGAGAGGCCGAGGTAGTATAACATAGTAACATACCAGGAATCGAGGTCTACCTTAAAAAAAAGACTCATAGAACGAAAATTTTGTTGGAACTTAAAAGACGTCATGGATTCTTAGAAGTTACTACTACTCATGTACATAATGGAAATAATGCTAAGTGGTTGGTACTGGTAGTATAATGTTACCACTGCTAGTTACTACTGTTAGTATAATTTAGTACTGATAGCATAAAGTTACTGTTGTTAGTTGAAGTTAAGACTGCTAAGTGTTGAAGACTAAAATATAAGCTAAGTAGTTAGTGCTGCTAGTAGTAAATGTTAAGACTGCTAGTACAAGTTACTACTGTTAGTATATATTAGTACTGCTAGTACTAATGTTATTACTGCTTATGTTTATTAGTGCTGCTGGTGAAAGGATTACATGTAACACCCTCATTTTTCTCATATCAGTGGAAGGGTCATTTGGGGTGCTACGTCTTAATACATTAACTCAAGCATAGAAAACGACTCGAAAAGAGACGTTTTTAAATATAACCATTCGAAATAAAAGTTTCACAACATAGGTCCCAAATGTTTTCATAATCAATACATCATTTTCAAATATTTTCTTCGAATGATTTTCTTTAAATGGGCCTTCAAAATATTTATTTCATTAGCTTCTCCAAAATCTTCATCACCGAATTACCTTCAAGGACCTAAGATAAAACATGCTAAAAAGTCAACAATAATGTTGAGTGAATCCATAGAGTTTATATATATAATAAATTCCGAACACAAGTATCATTTCTTTAAAATCATCAAGACATAACGATGTGGATCAGACAAAGTTATAGGGGGATTATTATAAGCCTCATGACATTGAACCTTACCATATAATCAAAATAATGCCCACTATACACCCTCTCGCTATGAGTGCATATTACTCTCTATACAATGCATCCGTGGTGTCATTTTCCCGACACAAGACGATAGCTAGTCATCACGGATTGGAGGTGGTAATCTCCAAATAGTACTATTTCATGTATAAGCGTCTACCATTACCCGGCAGTTTAACAATTCATGATTCCGCGGGTCTTTTATCTAGCGAGTTAAGCTAACTTATTAATAATCAAGGGCTACTAGGCTTACATTCGGGTCTTGTGTTATATTTTTAAAAACAAGCATGTTATCCCCCTCGCGGGTTTATAAAACAATTAAAGGTTAAATGAGGCTATGAACTCACTAGTGATGTCGGAAGAGAATAGCGATATGAATAGGAACTTCGGGAGTAGGCGCGTCAATCAACCAAGACCTATACAAATTGTAACGGGTCTTAGGTTTCTAGTAGATAAAAATTAATGTTAATTTCATAAATTAAATAAGTATATGTATACATGTAGTTTATATGATGATCTTGCTCTTGAAATATAATTATTTCACACTTAAAGTTTTCTAGGTTTTTAACTTGTTTTTATTAGCCATTTTACTAGTATTGTCTAAATTAGCCCAAAAAGCCCAATAGGCCCATTAAGCAAGTCCATTAAGTTATTATATTGCTATTATTACTCAAAGAACAGGTCCTAGCTTATTAGTAAGGTCCAAGTGGATTGGGCCTAAAGCTAAGTCCAATAAGTCCATTTTGTTTTGTTGGGCCTAGTGGTCCAATAAGGCCTTATGGCCCATTTAAGCTTATAAATAACCTTTGTTACAAAACTTTGGGTTCTCGAGGTCGGGATACTTTTATTATCAGTATGTTAGCATTTTAAAACTCCCAAGAAGTGGGTCCTACCACCTCGGGTTTTAGTTACAAAAAATTCTTTACATAGTATAGTGTTCGGATAGTAGTAAATTTTGTATACTTTTATGTTTACGAAAATAGTCATAATTTAACCGTAAAGCGGTATAATTTGATATAATTTATATGCTTGGAATTTATGATTAAGTGTACTTTACAGATTCAAAGTCATTTTTATACCTCTTTTAAAATTACTTATACATATGGGTATATTACTACTTAATGGTCAAGTTACTAATTAGGACTGAAATTTCACTTTACGTTTAACGCCATTTACAATACCGTAAATAATTGGGTGGACTATCCAATTGATTAAGATATCTACATGATTTTATCTAATCCATAGTTTTCACTTTTTAACACAATTCAGTTAGTAAATGATGATTTTTACACAATCTGTAGTTTATAGCGTAATGTCAGAAATCAACTAGTTTTTAGTGTTTTATGATCATATCTCTCTTAAATATTCACCTTTAATAGAGGTGATCCAAATTGCAAGTGTTCACAAAAGGATTATCTACTACTAATGGTGATCAGTACGAGCTTACGGATCTTGCTGAGCATCCAATCTCCCATCTTATAAACAGCTCCTAGTTATTTTCCACCTTGTTAATTCTTTTTTCAACTAGGGCAACTCTCTTTTTGGTGACCCTTTTTCTTTGCAATTAAAAACATGTCACATCTTTTTTTTCGAGGCTCCAACAAGCAGCAGTATCTTGTGCCCGAACTTACCATACTTACAACATTTCACACATCGCCTCCAGCATGCTTCTATAATCTTGCACTTTGGTACAAACTTCGGGTTTTTTGGTCATTTGGTGCAGCATTGGTCATAGCTCAAGCATTAGCCCTTCTTTGGTTTTGCCGACGATTGTAATCACGTCGGTTGTCACCACGACCACCACGATCTCCTTCGCCTTTCCTCTTTTCACCTTCAGAAACCTCATCAGTCTTGTCTTATATTATTTGTCCCATGAGCTGAACTGCTCTAAACCCAAACTCCACTTAAATAAAGCCCATACGGACAGCTCATCAAATACAGCAGGTCTCGTGATGTCACATTCACCAGTATCAACTTCTTCGACAACAACGAATATAATCGCTCACTTCACTCTGACTCAGGCTCACCATTCTAGGACACAACAAGACCAGTTCGTGGGAATTCGGTTTGTATACAATCACTATCAGTCCCTCTTTAACTTGAGTTGTACAATCTTGATCCACCTTTGCAAACACACTTCGATGGCAAAATTCCTCAGTCCTCCACTTTATAACCTTAGTCCATGGAGTGACCATTAGCAGCTTCACAATACCCATGGAAGGGCAATTCTTCCATCTCCACCAAGTCAATGCACGACCTTGGGAGTAGCCGTTGCAAATTTCAACTTATCACTTTCGTGCAATCATGATTTGAACACATATTCTAGTTTTCTCCAAACCATATGAATAATCTTCGGCACCTTCGGTGCCTTTAAAAGGTTGTGGGTCACACTTCATGAATGTTATGTAAGTACACCCAGTAATTTCGGGCACTACTGGTCCAGCACCACCGGCTCCAGCACTACCGGCTCCACCACCACCGGCTCCACCACCACCGGCTTTATCACCACCGGCTCCGCGGTTCATGTTTGCCACAAATTCATCCATAGATGCAGCAACTTGTTCCTTAATAACCTCGCGCATACGTGCCTCAGACATTGCTTTTGACGGCATGATTCTGTTACAACACAAATCAAATCATAATGAGTATTCATTCAATGATTGTATATTAAGCCAATCAAGGAAACATTTAAGAAGAAAAAGGAATAGATATGTAATGGTTTCAACAACACAACATAGATTTAGAACCAAAGTAGTCATTTCATTAATCACAAACAAGTTACAAGTTGCATTGTCATACATTACATGTCACCATATAATGCTATACAACTAAAAAAACTAGTTCTACTAACCGACATCACATTTTTGTTAGTGATTTACAAAAGATACTACTAATGATAAACTAATCTACTAAGAGTCACTAGGTGATCCACGTGGCTCGGAAGGTCCCTCGGTCCTATCAGGAGTAGAGTTCTTCGATTTCTTTCTCGGATGCTCGGTATCCTCATCATCATATGGCGGCTTCGGAACAGTCCCAATACAAACAATATCCAAGTAAAACCTCTTGTTCCACACTCGGGACTCATGCAACCTCCTCTCAGCAGTATCACGCTCTATACGAGTCCATGCCAAACTTAGTGCTCAAGTCTCAGCAAAATCTTTTTCTTTAATGTGGCATTCTCCCCACTCTCCAATACCGACACCCCTCTCGAGAACATTACCCAAAGCACGCTCGACATTCTCCAAATCATGATGAAGTAACTCCCTTTCTTTTTCCCCGATTTTATTCTTGGATTTGAGAAGAGCAATCTCAGTTTGGCATGTACCCAACTTAGCCTCCATGACTCTAGCTTGTGCACGTGACGCCTCTAAATCACGCCTTAAGGCCCACGGTGCTAATCTTCTGCTGAAATGAGTCACGAGCAGAGTATTGACTCTCCTACACTCAAATAAACCCTCAGAAAAGACGCGGAATAGCATAAGGTCTTCTGGGTAATGGTACCAGCAGTAGCCTCGGGGTGGCAACATCGACCTCTCATCCTCTAATCTCAGAATCGGGTGTGGTGACCAGAATAAGATGGACACATCTCCAGGTTGCGGGGTTTTGTCCACCCCTCCACCTATAAGGAAATATCACTCTAGCTTCATCCCTCGATTAATATCAACATCTTCCTCGGGTTCCTCTTCAGGATCTTCTTTAGGATCTTCTTCGTCATAATCAACCAAATCAATATCATCGGGAATGTCAACCATTTCGTTGGGATAATGGATATCCACAACTTGGTCGGCTCGGGAACCAATTGGGTTCATTCGGGAATAGTTTGCGTTCGGCGGGTTAAGATGAATTAGGGTTCTCCATAACAATCTGCATCGTATAATTATCGCGTATTGTATTAAATAAATTACATAATTAACTTTATTTATATTCAAATAAATGAAAATTTCCTATTATAACATATATATATATATATATATATATATATATATATATCTTAAATATTATATATATATTTCCATATATATTTTCCGATAAATAAATCCTTATTATTCTTGTCCCATCGGTATTCGGAGATTATCGCTTGTACAAGTTATAGTTAAAAAGATTTCAAAATCCTTTCGTCTTTTTTTTTTGAAAAAACTTTTGTTCTTCTATACTTAAGTTCTTGAGACCAATCTGTGACACCTCCCATTTTTTTATATCAGCGGAAGGGTCATTTTGGGGTGCTACAGTATTAAATAACTCAAGCATAGGAAAACGACTCGAAGAGACGTTTAAAATTAATACCCATTCGGAATAAAAAGTTTCACAACATAGGTCCCAAATATTTTTATAATCAATAACATCATTTTAAATGTTTTTCTTCGAAAATGATTTTCTTTATATGGGCCTACAAAATATTATTTCATTAGCATTCTCCAAAATCTTCTATCACCGGTATTACTTTAAGACCTGAGATGAAAACATTGCCTAAAAAAGTCAACAATAATGTTGGGGGAATCCATAGTGTTTATTCATATATATAAATAAATTTCCGAAACACAGTATAATTTCTCAAAACCATCAAGACATACGATAGTGGATAGGGACAAGTTATAGGGGGACTTTATTATAAGTCTCATGGACAATTCGAACGTTTACCATCTAAAAAGAATGCCCACTATACACCATCGCTATGAGTGCCACATTATATCTATACAACGCATCCGTGGTGATCTTTCTCCTGACACATGACGATAAGCCAGTTCGTCAGGATTGGAGGTGGCAACCTCAAATAGTACTATTTCATGTATAAGCGTATGCCATTACCCGGCAATTAACAATTCATGATTTTCGGGTCTTTTATCTAGCGAGTTAAGCTAACTTATAATAATCAAGGCTACTAGCATACATTCGGGTCCCTTGTGTTCTATTTTTAAAAACAAGCATGTTATCCCTCGCGTGGTTATAAAACAATTAAAGTATTAAATTGACGAGGGCTATGAACTCACTAGTGATGTCGGAAGAGAATAGCGATATGGATAAGAACTTCGGGAGTAGGCGCGTCAATCAACCAAGACCTATACAAATTGTAACGGGTCTTAGGTTTCTAGTCGATAAAAATTAATGATAATTCATAAATTAAATAAGTATATGTATACATGTAGTTTATATGATGATCTTGCTCTTGAAATATAATTATTTCACAGTTAAAGTTTTGTAGGGTTTTAACTTGTTTTTATTAGCCATTTTACTAGTATTGTCTAAATTAGCCCAATAGGCCCATTAAGCAAGCCCATTAAGTTATTATATTGATATTATTACTCAAAGACCAGGTCCTAGCCCATTAGTAAGGTCCAAGTGGATTGGGCCTAAAGTTAAGTCCAATAAGTCCATTTTGTTTTATTGGGCCTAGTGGTCCAATAAGGCCTTATGGCCCATTTAAGCTTATATATGACTCTTGTTATAAAATTTTGGGTTCTCGAGGTCGGGATACTTTTATTATCAGTATGTTAGTATTTTAAAACTTCCAAGAAGTGGGTCCTTACCACCTCGGGTTTTAGTTACAAAAATCGCTTTACATAGTATAGTGTTTGGGTAGTAGTAAATTTTGTATTCTTTTATGTTTACGAAAATAGTCATAATTTATAAACCGTAAATGGTATAATTGGTATATTTATATGCTTGGATTCATAATTAAGTGTACTTTACAGATTCAAAGTCATTTTTATACCTCTTTTAATATTACTTACACATATGGGTATATTACTACCTAATGGTCAAGTTACTAATTAGGACTGAAATTTCACTTTTATCGTTTTTAACGCCATTTTCAAACCGTAAATAATTGGGTGACTATCCAATTGATTCATAATCGACATGATTTTATCTAAGTCTCATAATTTTCACTTTTTAACCAACTCAGTTCATAACTATGACTTTTTATCTCATCTTCACAGCAAGGTCATAATCAACTAGTTTTAGAGTTTTGGTCACATCTCACTCAATTTTTACTTTCTAGAGGTGATCCAAATTGCTAAATGTTCACAAAAGGATTTTTTACAACCTCATGAAATTAAATCCAACATCCAACCTACTGAAAATTAGGAAGTCTACTGTTCATTACAGCCCACAAATTTTATGATCATTTCACTTGTTTAGATGACTAATTTAGCTATGATTAACCTAGATTCATACACAAAGCCCATTTTAATCCTTGATCATCATATATCATGCATGTACATATATAATTGAAAATCAAAAGAAAACATAAAGAAAACTCATGAGATTTTTACCATAAGAAGTATGTAGAAAATGATTAAATGATCAAAACAAGAACAAAGCTTCAATCTTCAAGCTTGATCTTCACCCAAAATAATTTTGATCACCATTTTTTTCTTCACCAAAATGACTTGATAAAACTTGTATAACTTCAGCCCCAAAATGTATATAACCCTTCTTGAAAACCCTTTTAATCACCTCCAAAATACAATAACCATACTAGGAAATCATCTTAACTTGAGTGTTTAATATTTGATCTTCAAAATTTGTATAGAATTGGTGTTTTTGGTGGGTTGAAGTCACGACAACAAGGAGCAAGGGAGAGGATTTTTGGTGACTTTCTCTTACTAGAATTGCATGTATGGTAGTGTCTGTTAAGTTAGTCAAATATTTGGTTTACGTATTGAACCAAAATTAGGCCAAGTGTATAATACTTGGACAATTTTAATCACCAAGAGGACACTTGTCCCTTTGGTTTCTTACCACCTTTTGAGTTTTATACTAACAATTTTAGTGTTTAGGTGTAAAAATTTTAAGATAGGTAGGTAGTTTTGAGGCTAACGGGTATTAACGTAAAATATAACGAGAGTTAAGACGGAACCACGAAGTAAAAACGAACAAAGTAAAAATAGTTCTACATAAATTGGGATACTTTTCTGGAAATTTAATTTACGTACGGTACAAGACGAATAATAATTATAAACATTGCTCGTAAAGATTTTACGTAAAATACGAAAAATGCGCGTAACACGAAAAATAAAAACGAATGTAATAAAATTATTTCTATGGCATTTTGAAAATATAAGTGTTCGATGCTTAACGTAAATTCGCCGTTCTTTATAAACTCACTAAATTACAAATGAAAGCCTAATTCTCCCCTTAGTCGTGAGTCTTCATATCTCAACATAAAAATAAAAATATAATTAAACTCAGAAATAAAATAATGACCTGCAATTGACAGTTGTCCAACTTCCCACTGAGACAAAACTTCTTTTGAACCACAACTTCTCTTGACCTTCAAACCGTCCTCGGATTCCCTCATTGTATTATCATAACCGCCACACATTGAACATAGATTCATGCCCTTCAAAACTTTTTCAATCGCTTTTTCTTTTCCACCTTTGATACGCAACTTTTGACGTCCTTTGGTCGTTCCAACAGATGGATTGTTAACATTAACAACAGGCGGCTTTGCAACCCCAACAAGCTGCTCTAAGTTATCAGTCTTGTTCTTTGAAAGAGGATTGGGCAAATCAGCTTCAACCTCTTTCTTTAGTAACTTTAATTTTTCAACAAAAGCGTCTAACCCTTGGCTCATCTTACTCCAGTCAAAGATGACACAATGATCAACACTACAAGTTTCCTCGTTAGAAAATTCTCGACAACCATATTTTTTTCACCATATTTGTTTCTTTTGTTTCTCAAAGTAGCAGGTATAAGGTTCTTCGTTCAATACCTCAAGATGTATTGTTGTGGAATCATTTCAACATTGGCGTTCTTAAATACACAAAAAATATGTGTGCATAATATGCCAACTCTCACAAAAAGATGACATGCGCAAGAACACAACCAATCTCCTACATTCCGCAACACCTTCAAAAAGCACAAAAATCATTAAAAAACAGAAAATTAGAGTATAATCGTATGTGATTATACGAATAAAAAACTGCAGAGTATGATCATATGTGATTATACATAATAAAAAACTGGAAACTATTTTTCAAAAACAAAACATACCTTATAAATTCCATCTTTTTGAAAAACATGTTAACTGTATCATCTTCTTTATCTTTATCCTTACCTTTATCCATAGATTGAGATTTCTTCTTCTTCTTTGGCATTTCATAAACATATGAACTCTCTTTGATAATACACACCTCAGATCCTTCAACCACACTTATTGAATCTATTTGGAAATGCCATAAGCCAACAAATATTTCTTTTTGAACCAACTCAAAGAGGAAACGAGTGTATACATTTGACGCATGACGTTCAATCTTAAGCCAAAAACTTGATGTGCTGTCGTTGTATGGTATATTTAAGATGATTCAAGTTTTAAATTTATATTTTGCCGACTAAACCAAAAACAACACTTTAACGGGTAGTGTACCCGATCGGTAGTAGTTTTGTGGTAAGTAGGGTGTCGAACACTTGAAGCGATGTTAAATCTCCCAATTCAATTAATATCTTGGTTAACTAATCTATGTTAATTCTATTGTATCCTAATCCTATGTTAAACCTATGCCAGTCTAAATCCTAACTTTAGCGGGAAAAGGGTGGTTTTTAGCCTAAGAGACTGGCACGGTTTGGTTGGTGACTACAATCAATTCTAGGCACTGTTACCCACGCAAGCTAATTAACAAAAGATGAAAGAGCGGTCGAACCTTATATAAGAAAACTATATTAACCATTATTAATCCGATTAGAACGTTGGTTTGTTTATTAAGTGCAATGATTTCTTCTCTCGAGGTGGCATATCATTCTTAAGACTTAGGCGTTACATCATCCTAAGACCTAGACACAATAATTCTGTCACAATTAAAGCATCCGCATAAAGCATCCTTATTTGCTGATTATAATCTATCTTAGGGATTAAAGCAATGGTGATCTTGTTAAACCCTAGCTCATAGAGACTTTACCCACTTACCGCTTAATGGCAATTTATACACTAGTAGTCCACTTGTCCAACTATCCAATGGAATCAGAACGTTACTTGTTGAATTATCTAGGTCACCTGCTAGTCAACACGATCAATAAACCATTGGCAATATCCAATTAACTAGTTAAGCCCGAAGCGTATCCTAGACACAGACTTAGAAGGACAATATTTGTGTAACTATTATTCTAGATGTATAAATTACTATATAGAGAGCTATCCCGGACTCTAGATCTACTTGGTCCGCTTCACTAGATCCAGTTGAATGATAGGTCGCATACAAAAGCGCGTAAACAAGTATAAATTGATAAACATAAACAAGCACTCAACGATAAATCAAGAAATCGAGATAAACAAATACCAAACATTCAGATCTTCATAATAATGGCTAATACCCAAAGGTATTAGCCTTCAAACGTCATAATAAATACAAGAGCAATTATTTAGCCAAGGTAAACTAACCGAGTTAACGAATGATACCAAAAACTGAACGATTACTAAAGTATATGGAATTACATGTTGTCTCCTATGGAATTGATAGCGTTGCTCGACCTCTTCTGCTCTTTTTCTCCTCTGAAAATCGACTTTTGTGGTTTAGGTATCGAGAATATGATTTAGCACACTTAAAACTCGTTTTTGAGTTTTCTATTTATAAGGTCTGGAAGTCAGTTCGATACGGCGTATTGGGGATTTCTTGGAGTAGGGACCACGCTTGATATCTTCCAGAATATTATATTGATTCCATATCTTGAATACGGCGTATTGATTCTCTCTGGATACGGCGTATTGATCTTTATTCCTCTGTAGTCTTTGGTGAGTGCAGGCACGGATACGCCGTATCTTCCTTGATGGATACGGCGTATTGGTCTTCAGAATAGTAATCTTTAAAATATCTTCATTTAAGCTCCAGAATGCGCGCCTTTTGCTAACTTTCACCAATTACTCTATAATTACTGCAATTCTCAAATATAAATGATTAAGCAATAATTCTTTGCTATAATTATATAAAATGGGTTAGTTACATGGGATAAATGATGCTATAAAATAGACGTTATTTGATGTCATCAGACACCTAACCCAGATGTTGTTTAGAAGAAGAAGAAAGGAAAGTAGATTGCGGGAGAGTCAAGTTCACCCAAGACATCTCTTAAGATAAGAATCAAGCAGAAGGCATCCACTCCCACCACTCCTTTACTTCTAGTAATGATCAGGAAAGGGATGATATTATTGAAGCTACTCAACTGAGCCTTGCTTTAGACAAAACCGCCAAAGTTTATAATGAACAACAAAATGTGGATGTAGTTGAGAAGAAAATTCTGGAGGAGGATGTGGAGAAGCTTGTCGAATGAGAGGATGAATCCAATGGTGATGAGTTTGCTAATACGATACTCCTAAGTGATGAGGACTCCGGTGATAGGATAGAGCCCGAGAGTCATAAGGATAAACCGGAGGAGATTGTTGATGATGAAAAGAAGGATGATGATGATAAGCATGATGATGCTAAGGATGATAATGATGATGATGATCATGATGATCATTTATTAATTAGAACTCAGAGGACGGGTAGTTCAGAGATTAGGACTCAGAAGATGCAGACACCCATTCCCTCACCCCCTAGATCCCCTAGGACTGACTTATCTTCGGATAAGACAACTGCTGAGGAATTGACGGTATCTGACACACCTATGCCCGATGCTCCATCTCAAGATCTATCAAGACCCACTTCTAGTAAACACAAAAACCTTCCACGAATTGTTGCCAAGATGAGCACACGACGAGGTCAACTAAGGCAGCATATGAAAAATACCTTTGTTACTAACCAATATTTTTAGGGCCAAATAGAGAAAATGTGTGAAGCTCTCAGAGAACAAGTTCCACAATTAACTGTATCTACCACCAATGATCTTATGAAAGAAACACTTCCAAGATTGGTAACTGATGTTGTATATAAAGAAAAGGAGTCTTCAAAAGCCGTTGTACCTACCTTGATATCATAAGAATTTGCTACTCATGCACCCCAGATCATTGAAGAACTTTTCAGGATTTATATGCAGAATACGGTTCTTAATGTGCATCCAACCATAAGTACTTCCACTGCAACAACCTCTGATCTTCACCAACAACTTTATCTGAAGATGAAATCGGATCTTCAATCTCAAGTTGTTAATCCAGAATTGTAGAATGCTCTAAAGGCCAAATATGAAAAGTCTTCTGCCTCTACTAACTCTTGCAGGTACGAACCTTTTGAGTAAACGACATCATGATGACCAATTTTAGTTGACATCACTAAGTCCCTAAGATGGGGAAAAGTGCATAAAGTTTAACATCCAAAATTTCCAAGTCTGCAAGAGGCTCTTCATCTAAACAACCTGCCAAGGAAACCAACACATCAACAACAGAACAACCGCAACTTGATGCATGAGTTGATATTCCGGTAATTGATGAAGATGAGGTAATCTCGGAAGAAGAAACTCCTAAGTTGATTGATGAGTTTCAAAATATTGACAAGCGAGTACCTACTATCTATGATCATGAAAGAATGGAGGCTACAATCAGAGATATGTTGAGCAATCAGTTTAGAGATGCTGAGGAATATGCCTACCATATGAAACAAGAAAAGAAGTTTATGGAGAATCAAGTAGTATGGGAAAGCAGGCAGGAGGATTTGTCTCGTCTAAAGCAAGACGCAAAGAAGTATTACACCCCAAAATCCATATTGCAATCTTGTTGCATCCATATCATACCTTGTAAATCTTTTATAAATCTTTTAAAGTTGTGTAGTTGTTAGGATTTGGTGATTGTTGTAAGTATAGTTGGATCTTGGTGATCCTTTTTAGTAGTGTTAGATAGTTGTGATATAAGTAGTGTGGTGAGAAGAAGTTGTGAAGGTGTGAAGTTGTGAAGATTGAAAAAGTTGTGTAGTCGTGATCAAGGTGTGAAGATAAGTTGTGTAGTAAAGTTGTGAAGTAGTTGTGAAGTTGTGAAGTCGTGAACTAGTCATGAAGTTGTGTTGTGATAGATTGGTTCTAGCTAAGATTAGAACTCGACATCTAGCTTAGTGTCGGAAATTGATATAAGCAACGTTGTGTACGGTTTTCTCCGCCATAAGGGAGCTTGTTGACATAGTGAAGAAAACTCTCGAGTTTGGTGCTCGGGGAGTGGAGTAGGCCGAAGAAGAGCTTTGTAACCGAACCACTATAAATCCTTATGTTGCGGTTTGATCTTTCCAACTCTTATCTTTTATTTACTTCTACATATTTACATTGTTCATATTGTGCAAGTATTGAATTCAAAAAAAGTCGAATCTAAGTTTTTATAAACAAATTTTAAATATTAAATTAAAAAGCGGTAAACTATTCACCCCCCCCCTTCTAGTTTTCCACACATAATACAGTTCTTAATGTGCATCCAATAACAAGTACTTTTACTGCAACAACCTCTGATCTTCAATAACACCTTTATCTAAAGATAAATCGGATCTTTAAACTCAAGTTGCTGATCCAGAACTATGGAATGAACTTAAGGCTAAGTATGAAAAGTCTTCTGCCTCAACTAGCTCTTGCAGGTACGATGCCTTTCGCAAGCGCGATCATGATGAACATTAGGGTGATGATGCTCCTCCCAAGGGGGGGGAAGGGTGCGAAAAGGCAAAAGACATCAAAAAGCTCTAAATCTTCAAAAGGCTCTTCATTCAAACAACCTGCTCAGGAAACCAACACATCAGCATCAGAACAACCGCAACAACAAGATCTTGTTGCATGGGTTAATATTCCAGTGATCGATAAAGATGAGGTGATCCTAGAGGATGAAACTTTTGAGTTGATAAATGAGTTTCAAAATGTTAACAAGCAAGTACCTACTATCTATGGTCATGAAATAATGGAGGCTACATGTTGAGCAATCAGTTTAGAGATGCCGAGGAATAACAAGCACAAAAGTTTATGGAGAATTAGGTAGTGTGGGAGAGCAGGCAAAAGGATTTGAAACGTCTACAGCCAGATGCTCTTGTTTTCTATGGTCCTTAGAGGAATCCGAATGAACCTCCAAAGTATTTGTACAACAAAGACTTATTCTTTTTGAAGAATGGGAATACTGAGTAGAAGAGGTATGTGCTCTCGCTCCATAAGATTCATGCAACTTCATTTCCTGAAGAAGATCTTGAGGAAAAGATGATTCGATTGGTAAGAAAGGTATTTAAGACTTTCAATGAAGAAGCACGATTGTCGATTCAACATTGGAAAGATTTATGGCATAAGAGGATGTACAAGATCAAGCACACGAAAGTAAGGGATGATTCAGAAGAAGTTTTCTCTGATCACAAGATTGTTGAAATTGTTAAAGTTACAACTGAACAACAATATGGGCTTGATTTCATGGAAAGAATAATTGTGATGAGAGAGAATGACAAACCAGATAGCTTTTCTAAGGCTGACCTCAAGTATCTCAAAAAGAATGATATTAAAGATATGTATTACATGTGCCTGAACAACAAGAACTACCGTGAGAACAAGCTATTGAATTCGCTGCTTACTTTCAACAGAAGTTGTGTAATCTGGGAGAGAGTTCATGACTTTCAGCTGGGGATAGAGAGCTACCAGATAAAGATCAACCTCACTGCTCCAACATTGACATTCTCTGGTATTGAGGCATGTAATCCTTACTCTATTGTAGATAAACCAATTGTCGATTTGATTTACTTGAACAACAAAGAAGAGAAGAGGATTATGGATTTGGTTGACATAGCAAAGTTTTGTGATGCAACTCTGGAAAAGGTGCTCAATGAAGTGAAGCTAAAGATCTTTGAGACAGAGTTCAAGATGAAGACTCCACTGTTGGGAAAATTAGACCTCAAGATAATGAAAGCTTATGAATGAGAAATCAAGAAGCGTCTAAATCTCCGCAAGCAGATGAGAAGATAAGAGTCTTTCGTGAATGGAAGACCAATTCTACAGCCAATGAAGCGACAAGAATAATCAACCCTTATGGGGATTGTTATGAATAAAAAGTGTTTATTATTCACTAAGAATTGGTCATGTAATATTAAGTACTTTTAGTTTTAATTATTATGTAATAAGGGATATTTGGTCAAAATAAGTGATATTGACCAAATAACCAAGGTAGGATAGAAAGTAGTTAGATTAGAAGCTCTTGACATTTTGTAATCCTTTCCTTCTCTCATTTTCTCTCTTTTATGAAAATTTAAAAAGTGAAAAAGAAACCTCTCTAGTCTTCCTCTCTTATGCTTAACCCTTCACAAATGATACATAATGCGAACATAATGTGTAACAAGTGGTATTTGTCACCGGAAGAGATATAGA